>WOVY01015416.1:0-17430 GCA_013436015.1 Rhipicephalus annulatus
CTCAGCAGTGCCGTGATGTGTTGCGTTCCGTGCATGGGCCAGTGGATTACCTGCCTTCGGGTGTGCGTATACTCCTCGTTCGAGTGCTCCATGACTTACTGCGGATTTCCAGTGCTTTGAAGTGTTTTTGATGAAGCTCGCACACCACATCAGTTCAAGCGTGGTGCGAAAGCTTGACAAGCAAGCGGCATAGCAAACTTTTGATGTGCTGGGTTCCCATACTTAAGAGTGGCTTCCTCTCCGGTGAACCTTTGCTGCCCTAGCCGAAATTTACGACGAAGCACACCTCCGTTAGACAGCCATCTGTACCAATGTCAAGGTAAGTTCTCCAGTGTTTTTTTATTTTTTCCTGTTTCGGTGAGATTACTATTAAAGACAGTTTAGGAAAAAGCCCAACACAATACATTGGGCGCAATGGGTGTGCTGCTGTAGCTATACGCGTGAAACATAGCTTCTTTATACAGTATCTATGCAGCTCACAATACCAATTAACAACCAAGTACACAATTAGGGGATCAAGCAGATGATCATGCTTTTTGAAACCTGCATGTACGCAAACGTGCGTCGAGTGTCGTATGAAAACGCAAATATATGAAATATAAATACAGCAGATACATAATGAGATTGTTTTTTTTTAATTTAACCCCATTTCCTACCCCCGAAGAAGAATTGCTGGCTATGGCCACTGATTCGTGCAATTAGATATTAAAATTATATACCCCATATGCCTGGTCAGCGGCCCAAGTGCCTGAGCCAAACATGTGTCAAAATAGTCAAGCTCAACACTTCAATCATGTCCGTTCTTGAACGCGAGACATACTAATGAATGTGTGCACCGCTAGAATTAAAGAAAAATGCGGCTTTTGTATACAAGCTATTACGTTTTTCTAATATTATTTCTTGCCTCTTTTGTGCAGGGGACAGCTGCCGACAGAACAACACGAAGAAAAGGCCACTAAAATCTGCCGCATTATCAATGCATTGCAGAGTTTGCACGACTGTATACAAGAGCACAAAAACAGCGTGAATGTGCGCAGGCTACACTGCATTAGGCGCGCTATGGTGTCTACTTCCTTAATCTTATTTATGATGTCCTCAGAGCTCGCCACTTTATCTTTACAGTGTGCAGGTTGCATATGTTTGATTGATGAACACTTTTCATTTGCATTCTTATGCTTTGCCACGTTGCACCTCATTAGCCACATGTAATAAAGGTCCACTTGCCATTCACAACTTCTGTTTTGTTCATTTATCAATACATACTTATCGTCGTATTTGTCTTTTCATGATGAGACAGGACTGCAAAAACCACTTCTCCGATTCTACAGGAAAGCTGTTCTAGGAAAATTAAACTTGTTTTATATAAAGCAGCACCACTCCTTTTCCACGGAACTGAGATTGCGTGGTTCTAACTGGTAGACTTGCTAATGATGCAGCAATAGCGGATATTTTATTTACTGGGTTCTGACCAGATGTATCCGCGATAACTGCAATATTCTTGAGCATTTTCATTGCTTCGTTGCACTGTTCTTCAGTAAATCAGCAGAATAATATACGCTGCTCTTGACGACACTTTCTCGAAGGTTGAGAGAACCCACAGGATAATTTTTAAAACAGAACAGCGTCAAAAGTCAGACGCCGCTTCAATTTTATGATTTCCAAAAAAATAAAACATTCTCTATAATTTATGTTGTGTCGGGGCTTTGGAATGCAGCACAGACACCACGAACCTTTTCAACAGGTTTCCAGTAGTTATATTGCAAATAAAATCCAAAACATTAGTGCGAAGGTCATTCATGCACTAACGAATGTGCTTCTGAGCATGCAGATGAAGGAGATGGGAAAAAAAATTAAGACATTGCCGCTGTGTGAACTTGGAGACAGAAGCTACACAAATTTAAAGGTTACGTCTGTGCGAATCTGTCAAATTAGGCGCATCCACAAATGCAGGGCAATTAAGAAAAACAATGCAAAAAACAATAACTTATTCCTTGGAAGTTTAAAATGTTAAGGTTGACACACACACACACACACACACACACCACACCAGTCCCTGTTAACCGACTATTTATGTTGCTAAATGGAGAAAACAGCTTTAAAATGTATTTTTCGCCAATGGTGAAGAAAAGGCACATGATCGCTTTTCTTAACTTGCGTAGCAGTCTAATTCGAACGCTCAACCACGAGTATAACATGTCTAGTTTTTAACGCTACCCTGGTATAACCTTGGATATCTTTTGCGAGCAATGTCTTTTAAATTTCCTAATATACGCAGAGGAACTACGAAAGCGCTGCGGTGAAATTCGCAGTAAATGAGAAAAATAAACATTGCACAGGCGCCTGAAATTAGGAACTGTGCACGTACTCCCGTAGCGAGAAAGAATATATGTAAGAGTAATCCTTATACATAATGCGGTGGTGAATGCTAAAATCACGCCAATATAATGTGATATATAGTAAAAAAATACTCATTCCACTGCGTTATACATTCGGTGGCTACATTAGTGATCAGAAGGTTCTCAGTAAAGCGAAAATAAACAAAGCAACAAACCATCTATTGCGCTTTCTGTCATCACTCACGTAGTTCGTTAGTCAGCCCGGCGAAAGTAGGCTCTCAAACGACACACACGCAAACACTACCGTAAATATAAACTGCAATTATTAGACGCGTACAACAGAAAATAAACAAAGCAGGTAGACACGCTCAGAAGCAGACGAAATGCCATCAGCTGTTCGTTCAGCTGCCTGGGTGCGACTGTTGCCAGACTTGAAGCAGGGTTTCGCTAACTCTACCGCCTCAAGGCTTAGGAAAGCAACACTACCACTCTAAATGCACGTATTTTGCTGTAATGTCAATTTAAAAAAACAATGAGTAAAAAAAGCGTTCGATTTTTACACAAAGATAGACATTTATTACCCGTAATTGCGAATACTCTCGTTATCAGGCGCTTTTCTCGGCCCATGCAGTTCACTTAAGTGAAGGGAGCATTTCCAAGGCCTCCCATGGCGAAGGAAGTGTGGAGGAGCATTCATGAAACGCAGCGGCCCCTTGAGTGGAGCACGCTCCACCTTGACTTCGTCAAGTCGAGGGGAGCCCTTGAGTGAAGGAGCGTTTGTGAATACGGGCCTAAGTCTGCATCAGACCAGTGTAAATAAAGTGGTTCCTTGCAGATAGCTTTGTGAGAAAAAGGGCGAACAGTTGAATCAAGACAGGAAGGATGGTATTATTTGTGGTGGTCTGTACATACGTGGCCAGGAGTTTGTCGATTGAAAATGTTTCTTCTCTCATACCAAGACGTATTTCACGGTGCTTTTTTTGTAGCTCGATCATCAAAGCGTCGCAGAGTACAATGGTTCCAGTGATTTACGAATTGCGTCTGTTCGAGGAAAACTGTGTCAGTTTGAAAATACTTTAAATGAAGGAAGTTATACCCAATGTAAAGGCTCTGAAAGGCCGCTCTTCTGGCTTTTATGCGTCAGGGCATAATTCTGCTGCCTTGAACAATTATCGTTTTTTTCTTAAACTGTCAGAAATCCTTACTTTCTCTGAACAAGCGGAATGGAAGACGTCACCCCCCCTGGATGGGGGACCATCCATTTAACGAGACAGCGAGCCCTAGCCGTTTGCGTAAGGATGGACCGAATGTGGGTGACCACGTTGGCGCATCTGCTCCTTGTGATCATTCTACCGACAGCTCATCAGTGGAAGAGATGGAATCGGAAGCCGACTTCAGGACTTTCCATACCCGCAGGTTGAAAAGGAAGCTTCGCAGGACGTCATCAACGGCGGAGCCACAATCGGCGCTAGACAAAGGCAAGCGATGTTTCACCGTCTCATATGTACCCATGTCTACATCAGACAACCTGAACTCACTAAACAGCCAGTCATTGACTAATTATTTCGAGCGAGCAGCACCTGCTCAAGTGAACGAAATTCGAATAAATAGCAGGAAAAATAAATTGTCAGTTGATGTGACAAACAAAACCATTCTTGACAGACTGAAGGCCGTCATGCAGCTCGGGAATATTTCAGTTCGCGCGTTTCTCGCTCACGGGAAAGGAACAACGACTGGCGTGATGAATGACGTCGACGCTGACATCACAGACGCTGACCTGCAGAATCTTGTGACGTCGACAGTCAGAATCGTGACCATACGCCGCTTCGGGCAGTCTCGCTGCTTCAAACTAGTACTTGATTCTGAGACTCTGCGCTCTAGCGTGAAGGTTGAATACGTGAGACATCCCGTGCACCCTTACGTGCCACGGCCTTTGCAGTGTCACAAGTGCTGCAAGTTAGGACACGTCAGTGCAGTGTGCAAAAAGTGAGACAACTTGCCAGCGGTGTGGCGGCTCCCATAAGGTGGAAAACTGCGATACTGCTGTTCTATTGAAATGCCGAAACTTCTCTGGTGCACATGAAGCAACGTCGAAGGAGTGCCCGAAGATCAAAGAAGAAATTCGCGTCTTGCGGAAGATGGTCAGAGACAGCTCGACACACAGAGAGACTGTCACGTTCATCCGCCGACACAGACGTCGTCCAAAACGTAGGCACCAGCGAAAGCATAGTGGACATAGGAGTGATGCATCACCATCAACAACAGATGAACATACATGTGCGCATAATCAGGCCGCTACACCCATGTTGTACGCACTTCGTCCCAGGGATGCAGAAAGTTGACCAACGCTCGCGTTGCACGCTGATGCTACAGATACTGAGTGGCCTTCGCTACCGACCGGAGCAATAAAAAAGACCACATCATGGGCTGCAACTTCAAAGAGGTCGGAAAAAGATAGGCAAGACACTGAGAAAAGCCAAACTATGCTGAAGCATCTACTGAAATCTATTCGTGCGATTCTCAACGAGCTACACACACCCGGAGCGAAAACAGCAGTGCAGATCCTCAACCTGCTGGAACCGCTACTGCTGACCCTTCCATAAACAATATGGCGAATTTCTTCGACGAACGTGTGAGCACCTCTGCTCTAATGTAGTGGAAAGCACAAGGTTTGCGAAGCCGATTGTTTGACTTTCGGCAACGGATGTTTAAATACAAACTTCCGTTGGTTGTAATATGTGAGCCGAATATGATGTCGTCGTTTCGTATTTCCGTATACGTTACTTTGTGGTCACGTGGTGATCAAAATGCCAGCAAAGTAATTATATGCGTACGTCAAGATTTAACGTAGGTGAGACATACCGTGGCTCCTCATGCTTCTAAGGACTATATTTGCCTATCTATAAAGCACAAGCCACGAGAGCGGCCGCGTCAGCAGCACGTATAGTGAGCTCTGCACATATGTGCCTATAAATTTAGCAATTTTGGTTCTAGGAGGGTCATAGTGGTGTCTATTTGTTCGTGAAGATAGAAGAAGTTCAACCGCTACAAATACTGTTATTACAAACGAAAATTTTAATTTTTAGGAGCGGAAAACTGTGTGAATCTATGAAACCAACAGTCAGACCACGTGTTGTTTACGATCGCTTGTGGCTTCGTTAATATTCTACCGGGAAACTTCTTACTTATAAAGTTAAAAGCCCTTACGTTAGACCTGACGCTACTGAAGTTTCACAGGCTAGATTTAATAGTTCTAGAGTTATTCTGCAATCAAATTTAAGCCTAATCACTAAAAAGATTAAATTGGTAATATCACCACGCAAACGCAATTAAATTTTGTCTGCTTAATATATTAATAAACCGCACCCCATAGGCTACCAGGAGGCCCAATTTCGTACACTCTAGGCCCTTAATTAACGGGGTAATCAGCAAAAAGCTCATTTCATTAAAACAAATTTTCAAAAGGAGCTAGAAACGCCACCGAAAAATAGCTAATATCTTCTTTTAGAACACTACAGTCCGGTTTTTTTCCGTGTAAAAATAATTTTGCTAGCTTAAGGTAACCGGAAGATACAAAGTTAGAAAGAATATAACGAAAACCGCTGATAAACGTGTGGCGCCCTCGTCTTCCCTCGCTCAGAGGAGGAGGGTGGCTCACTGCTCGGGAGAAAGGTACGCCCTTCAGATCGAAGTCTTGGACCACGTGTTTTTTTCCCCTTACAATTGCTTTTAACTTTGGTAATAACCTACCGGGAAACTTCTAACTCATACAGTGCAAAGCCCTAGTTGTAGACCTGTCGCCGCTCAAGTTTCATCAGGACAGGAGTGATAGTACCGGAACTAGAAACAGCACCCCATAGGCTAACCGGAGGCCCAACTCTGTACTCTCTAGGTCCTTAATTAAGGGTGTAATCAGCAGGAATCTCATTTCATTAAAACATTTTTATAAAAATAACCACAAACTTGACTGATGCACCGCTGAAACCTACCTTTAGAACATGACAATCCGCTTCTTCTTGTGAAAAAAGTATTTCGATAGTTTTAGCCAATTAAAAGGTATGCAGTTAGAAAGGAGTTAAAGAGAAACGCTGATAACCGTGAAGCGCCCGCGTCTTCCCTCGCCCTCGCTCAGAGGAGGAGGGTGGCTCACTGCTTGGGAGAAAGGTACGCCCGTCAGATCAAAGTCTTGAACCACGTGTTTTTTTCCTTACGATTGCTTTTGACTTTGCTAATAACCTACCGGAAAACTTCTAACTCATACAGTGCAAAGTCCTAATTGTAGTCCTGTCGCCGCTCAGGTTTCATCAGGTCAGGAGTAATAGTACCGGAACTATTTCGTGACCAAAATTATTTCTAATCACTAAAAAGATTAATTTAGTAACATCACCTCACAAACAAATTTAAATTTTGTCCGCTTAATATATCAATAAACAGCACCCCAAAGGCTTATCGGAGGCCCGATTCCGTGCTCTCTAGATCCTTAATCAAGGGGGTAATCAGCAGAAATCTCATTTCATTAAAACATTTTTATATAAATAACCACAAAACTTGACTGATACACCACACCACTGAAACCTACATTTAAAACACAACAATCTGGGTGTGGAGATGGCGTAGTGGTTAGAGCATCCGCCTCGCATGCAAGAGGTCGGTGGCTCAAATCCCGGTGCCGCGCAGTTCCCAACCGGATTAAAAAATATCCGCGTGCTGATGGAACTGCATTAAGAGGCCTGGGGTGCGGCCTCACTGGTAACTACCGCCGGAAACGCACTCCCTCACCATAAAAGGATTGGCCACCCTGGTGCAGTATCTGGCCACTACCTCCCACATGCATACGTCAAATAACTCACGGCCCTCAGTTCCCCAGCAGCTGCGAAGCAACTGACCATGGCGGTGGTCAGATCTGCAACGCAGCACAGGGTGCTAAGAATCTCTTGACTACAGGCCGCCTTTGGAACCTGAACTTGTCAACGTTTAACGCTAGAACCTTATCTAGTGAGGGAAGTCTAGCTGTACTATTCGACGAGCTAGAGGGTGGCAAATAGGATATAATAGGGCTCAGTGAGTTTAGGAGGACAGATGAGGCCTATACTGTGCTACAGAATGAACACGTCTTTTGCTATCGGGGCTTGGCAGACAGAAGAGAACTGGGAGTGGGGTTTCTAATTTACAGAAACAAAGCTGGCAACATAGACGAATACTATAGCATTAATGAAAGGGTGGTAGGTATTGTAATTAAACTGAATAAAAGATACAAGATGAAGGTAGTACAAGCTTACACGCCTACATCCAGCCATGATGACGCTTCAGTTAAAAGCTTCTATGAAGACGTGGAATCGGCAATGAGTAGGGTAAAACCACAGTATACTATAGTGATGGGCGACTTTAATGCAAAGGTAGGGAAGAAGCACGCTGGAGACCAGGCAGTAGGAGATTAGGACATCGGCACTAGAAACGCCAGAGGAGAGCTACTAGTAGAATTCGCAGAACGCAATAATTTGCGGATTTTTAATACTTTCTACCGAAAACGAGTAAACCGCAAGTGGACATGGAGGAGCCCTAATGGCGAAAATAAGAACGAAATAGACTTTATAATGACTGCACACCCAGGAATCGTGCAGGATGTGGAAGTGGTTGGCAAGGTACGATGCAGAGACCATAGAATGGTACGGTCTCGAATTCGCCTAGACTTGAAGAAGGAACGACAGAAACTGATACGCAAGAAGCCATTCAATGAGCTATCACTGAGAGGGAAAGTACAGGAATTCAGAGTGTCGCTGCAGAACAGGTACTCGGCTCTTAGTGAGGATTGATTGATTGATTTGTGGGTTTAACGTCCCAAAACCACCATTTGATTATGAGAGACGCCGTAGTGGAGGACTCCGGAAATATCGACCACCTGGGGTTCTTTAACCTGCACCCAAATCTGAGTACACGGGCCTACAACATTTCCGCCTCCATCGGAAATGCAGCCGCCACAGCCGGGAATCGAACCCGCGACCTGCGGGTCAGCAGCCGAGTACCTTAGCCACTAAACGACCGCGGCGGGGCTTAGTGAGGAAACCAACCTTAGCGTAGATACAATGAATGATAATCTAACGAGTATCATTACGGAGTGTGCAGTGGAAGTTGGAGGCAGGATAGTTATACAGGACACTGGCAAGCTTTCCCAGGAAACGAAGAACCTAATTAAGAAGCGTCAAAGCATGAAAGTGTCAAGTACAACAGACAAAATAGAACTGGCAGAGCTTTCAAAATTGATTAATAGGCGTAAAGTATGGAGAGAATTGAACACGCTCTGAAAAACGGAGGAAGCGTCAAAGCAGTGAAGAGGAAACTTGGGATAGAAAAAAGTCGAATTTACGCACTAAGGGACAAAGAAGGCAAAATAACTACCAATATGGATAGGATAGTTAAAATAGCGGAAGAGTTTTACAGAGATCTGTACAGTAGCTGAGACAAACCACGACCTTAATACTATAAGAACTAGCAGTAACCCAAATGACACCCCACCAGTAATGATAGAAGAAGTCAGAAAAACTTTGGAGAGCTTGCAAAGAGGCCAAGCTGCTGGTGAGAATCACGTAACATCAGATCTGCTGAAAGATGGAGGACAGATTGTGTTAGAAAAACTAGCCACCCTGTTTACGAGGTGTCTCCTGACGGGAAGGGTACCAGAGTCTTGGAAGAATGCTAACATCATCTTAATACATAAGAAAGGAGATGACAAGGACTTGAAGAATTACAGGCCGATCAGCTTGCTCTCTGTAGTATACAAGTTATTTACAAAGGTGATTGCTAACAGAAAAAAGAAAACATTAGAATTCAATCAACCAAAGGAACAAGCAGGATTTCGAACAGGCTACACAACAATTGACCACATTCATACTATCAATCAGATAATAGAGAAATGCTCAGAGTATAACCAACCACTACACATAGCCTCATAGATTACGAGAAAGCGTTTGATACAGTAGAAATATCAGCCGTCAAGCAGACACTGCGGAATCAGGGCGTAGATGAAGTATATATAACATTCTGGAAGAAATCTACAGGGGATCAACTGCTACCATAGTGCTTCATAAAGAAAGCAAACAGAATACCAATCAAGAATGGTGTAAGGCAGGGGGACACAATCTCCCCAATGCTATTTACCGCGTGCTTACAGGAAGTTTTAGGAATCCTAGAATGGGAACAGTTAGGGATAAGAGTTAATGGAGAATACCTTAGTAACCTGCGCTTCGCCGATGACATTGCAACTCATGATTACGGAGTTAACAAGGAGAGCAGAAAGGTGGGTCTTATAATTAATCTGCAGAAAACGAAAGTAATGTACAATGACCTCGGAAAGGAGCAGCGCTTCGAGATAGGTAATAGTGCACCTGAAGTTGTAAAAGACTATGTGTACTTAGGCCAGGTAATAACCACAGAGCCTAACCACAAGATTGAAGTAACTAGAAGAATAAGAATGTGGTGGAGTACATTCGGCAAGCACTCTCAAGTTATGACAGGTAGATTGCCGCTATCCCTCAAGAGGAAGGTATATAACAGCTGTATTTGCCGGTACTTAGCTACGGGGCAGAAACCTGGAGACTTACAAAAGAGGGTTCAGCTTAAATTGAGGACGACGCAGCGAGCAATGGAAAGAAAAATGGTAGCTGTAACCTTAAGAGACAAGAAGAGAGCAAAGTGGATTAGGGGACAAACGGGGGTTAAGGATATTATAGTTGAAATAAAGAAGAGAAAATGGACATGGGCCGGGCATGTAGCGCGTAGACAGGATAACCGCTGGTCAATAAGTGTAACTAACTGGATTCCCAGAGTAGGGAAGCGGGTTAGGGGGGAGACACAAGGTTAGGTGGGCAGACGGGATTAAGAAGTTTGCGGGTATAAATTGGCAGCAGCAAGCACAGGACCGGGTTAACTGGCGGAACATGGGAGAGGCCTTTGTCCTGCAGTGGACATAGTCAGGCTGATGATGATGATGATGATGATGATGAAAGCACAAGTGACGTTCAATATCAATCATTGGTGGATACACTCTTCCTAGAAGCCACGTTGACTGTTCCCATGTCTTGTCTGTGCTCCAAGCTTGCCTTGGACCGCATGTATTAGTTGGGGATGTTAATGCACACCATCCGAAGTGGGGTTCTGCCTCAATGAACAACCGCGGTATGGATATTGCCGATTTTGTGCTCTATCAGGGCCTGATATTCATTAACGATGGCTCACATACTTACCTTCGTGGCGCATCGTACAACAGCTGTGTAGACGTGTGTTTTGTGAGCAGAAGTCTCTCGCCAACCACCTGTTGGTTGGAAGACATTGAAACACATGGAAGTGACCATTTCCCTACATATATACAGCTAAAAGAATTCCGTCGTTCGACTCCCCTGTCTGTGGAAAGCATAGACTAGCCAAGATTCCAAGCTTCTGCAAATGCTCAGTGCGGGAACATTCAATCTATATTTGAAATAGAAAGTCTAATTGCATCAGCCTTAACAACACATACGAAACTTGTGAATGTGTCACTACCAAGATCACAACTTGACGCACAATATGAATACCTTCGTGCAATTCGTCGCCGGGCAGAGAGAAAATACAGGAGGACGAAATCACCATCTTACCTATCTACAGCACGCCAAGCACAACGATATTATGCGACACCTCTATAAGCTGGATAGGCAACGGTGGAGTGTAGTTTGTAGCTCTCTGGATCCCAGAAAAACCCTGTCTCGAATATGGTAAACTGCCCGAAGCCTTCTGACGCCCACTCAACAGTTGTTTCTTTCCGATCTTTGGCTCTAAAGCAAAGTCGACCTGAAGTAGAGGTTGCAGAAGATTACTGCCACTTACTCGTAGGGTATGTCCTCCTCGTCGATATCACCTTCGTGTTTAGCCTCACCACCGCCATCCAGCGACGATCGCCTCGACTTACCATTCACAATGCATGAACTCGACGCTGCGATTTCTGCGTCCCGACGGTCGTGCGCACCAGGGCCTGACAGAATTACTTATTCGGCTTATATCACCTCAACCAGGAAGCAAGGCAAGGCTCTCTTGTCATTCTACAAACTCTACGAGGGAAACAGTGACAGCCCCAGAGAGTTGGAAGTGCAGCCGCAAAGTGGCTCTACTGAAACCAGGTAAGTGTTCACACGAGTTGTCTTCTTATAGACCCATTGCCCTAGCCAGTTGCATCGGTAAGGTGATGGAACGCATGGTGCTGGCAAGATTGGAATGGCTGCTGGAGAAGAATGTCGGCTTACAGATTTTATAAATGCTTCCGTAGAGGTCGATCATCTACAGACTTTGTTGTAGATGTAGTTCTTCTGTTGAAAAGGAAAGACAACGTCGGAGATCAGTAGGGATCATTTCCTTAGATGTAAAGGGGCGCGTACGATAGCGTCTACCATGAGGCCATTCTTCACGCACTTGAAGACATTGGCGTAGGTGGCCGACTAAACGCATGGACAGGGAGCTATCTCAGAGGACGTACCATTTTTATGTCGACATCCGACGGTGACACGGCCAGGCACCTCGTAAGCCGTGGAGTTCCGCAAGGCGCCGTCCTGAGCCCCATGCTTTTTAGCATAGCACTCATTGGCCTTGAAGCTGAGCTTCCCGACGTTGCCAGAATCAGTGAGTATGCGGACGACATATGCATATAGACATCTGGAGCAACGCAACCACAACTGCGAGCAAGGCTACAACAAGGCACATCGTTAAAATCTAAGTACTTACGTTGTCAGGGCCAGGAACTTTCAAAAAGCAAAATGTGCTGCATTGGCATTTACGAAGAAATCAATGTGGCGGTACCCAATCTTCGCTCACGAAGCAGTGATTCCCGTGGTCAAGCACCACCGCTATTTAGGGTCGTCATTGATCGCAACATGTCCTGGTCAAAGCATGTGACTATGCTGCGAAACAAACTAATCGGTTTTGTGTATGTTCTTCGTGTTATAGCAGGATTGAGATGGGGCCCTTCGGAGAAAAGTCTTCTGCAGTTATACAAGGCATTGTTTGTGGGCTATATAAGGTACAGCTCCCCTGTGCTTTCCAGCATGTGGGCCGCGTGCCTTAGTATTTTAGAGAGCATTCAAGCACGAGCACTGCGAATATGCCTTGGCCTGCCACGGTGCACGTCCACCTCTGGCACTATGGAGGAGTTCCGCACCTACCCTATACAGGTTTACACGTCCTGTGAGCCTCTTCGAGTGCACCTTCGTCTGCTGACCCCGACATGCACAGCACCCGTTGTCTTCGCTACAAGTGGACCGACCAGGCTGTACCTATTCGCGATGCCTCGATACGCATAGGCACATGATCTCTTCAGGCTTTGCACCAGCCGTAGTCCCTGCAGTGCCTCCATGGACATTGACTAAACCACTGGTGTGCCTTCCACATACGTGTAATTTCGTTTAAGTCGCGTGTTTCTTATATTGCCCTCAAGCAACTCACCTTGGCACATTTAGATGACCGATACAGCGACTCTGTGCACATTAAACCGATGGATCCGTAACTTCATCCGCCTCAGCTGTATCTTCGCTATCTCTCAACTCAGTGTTTCCCGACAATACAGAATAGAACATAGGTCATCTTCGACAGCTGCAGAACTTGTTGCTATACAAGAAGCCATAACATTTGTGAACAACCAAGCATCGTGTAAATGGACGATTCTGTCTTAGTCAAAATCAGCGCTTGAAGCTATCCATTCTTGCTCAAGAAGAGGCCAATTTTACGAGTTAGCTTTAGGAATCCATCCAGCATTTGACCTAACCACTGGAGCGGTCACTTGATTACACTCTAATGGATTCCTGGACACTGCGGCCTGGTCGGCAACGAAACAGCCGATAGCGAAGCAAGAGCGGGCAATATACAACGTTCCTATGCACGCCAAATACCGTACTCGGCGAAGTGACATCCACACATTGTTGAGATCACTCATGTGCGAATGGCGCTGGCCACTTACTGGTCGCTACCAGATCACCGGAATAAGAGCCTGCGGGAAAACAGACCCCGGTATGACTTTGCGTCTTCAGATAAAATCAGCCAAAGACATGCTGTTATACTGCACCGAATTCGCCTGGGCGTCGCCTTCACCTCGCCACTACACCCACCTAATCGGCCGTGCGGACAGCCCGAATTGTGAAACGCTGCAAGTGCGCGACACGATAGCTCACATATTTTGTGACTGTGCATTACACGTGGTGCAAAAAAAATGCTAACTGCAACGTCGGCAAGCATTAGACGAACACCATTAAGTGAAAGCCACACATTGTCAGCAATGAACGAGCAAAACAGTGTCAAATACTGTTACAAAGGCTGTTCTAGACTTTATAAAAAGCACTGGACTAGAAACTAGACTGTAGGGTACTATGCTAAGTGGCTACTGTACATACGCACCACCCTCTTCTTGGCGCCATCATCACCCTTCATCCCTCTTTCCTTCCCCTCTCCTAATCCCCTGTGTAGAGTAGCAGGCTATAGCGAACTAGCTGAGGGCGACCTCTCTGCCTTCTAATCAATTCTCACTCACTCACACACTTAAATGAAGGAATTTGTGTGTTGAGTTAGGGCTTTGCGTCAGAAGACAATTGTTTTCAAGACGTATTTGAAGCATTTCACCTAAGATGGCCTACAAAAGTCGTTTTTTTTAGATAGTTGTTGTGTTATGAATCAACAGGCACCAAATTAAAGTGGCATATAGACTGCCTGTGCTGCAGTGCATAGAAGATAATACTTGCATGTACTATTATACTTGAAACCACAAGGGCAAGGTGTCACTCTATTGTTGAGTGCCAGTGTCACTTGGGCTGTATTTTTTTGCCTATGAGAACGCACGCCCAGGTCATTTTCTAGATGACGGTACGTTATTATGCTCTGGAGGTAAGTGTCAAAAGCCATTGCAGGTGCTGCAAGTTTGTAGACTCTAATCGTCTGCCTCGGTCAGCAACAACTTCTTCTGCAACTTCAAATCGTGATACTGAGATGTTGCTAATTAGTGCTGATTCATGGCGACTCTGTGGGCTGACCTGACTAATCTGTCAATGACAACGAGAACGTAATGGTATCCTTTAAACAGAGGGAGAGGTTCAATGAAGTCTATGTGTACGTTGAGGAAATGGTCTCTCGGACAAAGAAGGTTTTGAAAAGTGCATTTCCTATTTTGCATGACTCACAGATCCAGGCATGCCCGTGCCCAATTTATAGATAGGTGTTCATCGGAGCCAGACGTAAAGTACACTACCTATGTTTAGCGTCGCTTCAATACCAGCACGGAAAAAACAATGCTGTTGAAAATTTCTTCGCTTTTGTCTAAGCACAACGAGAGGCATTGGCAAGTCGACTAACTTGGTCACACTCTAGCGTTTAAGTATTGCCTGGTAGAGGGAATTTCAAATCTGCGAACATTTATAGTGTGCGTAATTTCCTGAAGCTCACATTGTGATATGTACTGATGCAAATTTTTTGTTAGTCGCCTGTACCTGCTTTAACTCCTTCAATTCTGGTCAGTGCATCTGGCGGAGTATTCATTGATCCATTCCCACAGGAGCTTCGGTGCAAGCAGGACTTTAGTTGCGTACCGACACCACTGATCCGAGCTAACGAGGGGGTTTCGACACCCTCACACGCCTAGCCATGCGTGGCTAGAGCCAAGTTCGGGGAAAAGGGGATCCTGGGGTTGAGCCGATGTCGGGTGATTGGACCTTTAAGACCGCCCACCCCCCGCCCGCCTTCCGCGCGGAGGCAAACACACCCCTTTTGTCTCGGCTTCACGTAGGACGGCATCTCTGGGCTGACGCACCCAGGGTAAACTGGCAGTCACCTTTCCTATCTCTATCTCTCCCTGCAACTTTCGTCTTTCTCACTTTTCAACTTTCTTGCCTGCTTCTCCCTTCTGTTTACTTCCAATTTTCCCGGCAGCCAGGCAAATAGCCTACCTTGGTGTAGGCGCATTGGGTTATGGCAGTATTTTACGGCTGACGGCTACAAGCTTCGGCTTCCGCGAACATGCAGGCGCCCCCTCGTTGGGCTCTGTGATGGGTGGCCACAAACGCTGCTGAACAACATACAATTAGCATGTACAAAGCATTCTCTTTGCTTAGTGATTGTGCCTCCTATAATCCGGTACGCACCAAAGACATCATTTTTTTTCAACCAACCGAGACTAATCTTCCCTCAAATCTACTTTTATACATTGCGAGAAAAGTAACAAGCTAGTCAGAACTGTATCCCTGTGGTAAGAGTGCTTCTCACAAACCAAAACTGAAACTGGAAGTGAAACGACAGCGGGAAATAACCGACGAAGACGAAAGTGTGCACGGGGTCAGACGAACGTGAGCGCGTGAGTTCGGAACAGCGACGGGCCGAGGAAGAACGCGGCCAGCTAGCAAGAGCGCTAGGCGTTGGGCCTCAGGGGACCGAACCAACGAGCGGGTTGTCACCAACCCAACCGGGACGAGCGTGGCATGTTCCTGAGGCGAGTGGCGGTTCCGGGCCGGGCCTGACATGCTGTTCCCTGTGGCGGGACGAGCGTGCGGGCCAGGGCAAGCGGCTGATCCTGTCAGACTCGGGTCCGGCACAACCAGTCACCGAGATCGTGGCCACGGTGCCACGTCGGAGCCGGTCCGGCACAACAGCCCAATTGAAGGTGCGACCTGGGTGTTTGCGGCGGCCGCAGCGTGGGGCCGCCTGGTCCAGCACGAGCAGCTGATTGGTCTGCTCGTGAGCTTCCGTGCACTGGGCACCTCCCCGTGGCGAGGTTGCGTCGTCGACGCCATCGTCTTCAGCGGAGCGTGAGTGACACCAGACGGAATCAGACTTCCGAGTAGTGAGGACGCGTGGGTTACTCGCGGTGCGCGGGGACATAAGGAGCATGTATGACTGAATTACGGAGCACAGTGTGTTGGTACAGATAGCCAGCAAGTGGTTGTGATTGTTTGTGTGTGAAGTCAATAGATGTTTCCTCTTGTCCGTCGTCTTGGGTTTCTGCGTCTGAGGGCCCAAGAACCACCACAATTGGCGAACCCTGCCAGGATGAGCTTATTAAAATCTAAAGCCCATACTCAAGACCGCAGCCCTTTGTCATTGACAGATGGAGAATTTATATTGCACTTGGCCGACAGCTAGGGTTGGAGAACGAGGAGCTCAGAGAGTGGGTTGAGGCGAGAGTGCGTTGAAGCTCGAGGATGAGCGTGCTAGGGAGCGCGAGATCGCGAAGAAAACGCCTGAGAGGCAGCAGAAGCTGTTTAGAAGCAGCAGCAGAATGTACAGGAACAAGAGCTGAAGATCCTCGAACTGAAGCTTCGACTTCAGGAGAGCGCAAGCAGGGTACAGCCAATGGGGGCTGACGAACAAGAAGGATCCAGCATGAGCGCCAGAGGAATAACAGAGGTCTGCAGTCCTCATAAACTGATTCCGCCCTTCAATTGAGGCTCGGGACGACCTCGACGCGTACCTGCAGCGATTTGAACCGGGTCGCCACGTGTCAAGGGTGGCCGCGTGAAAAGTGGGCTCTTCGCTTAGCCTATGCATGACAGGAGAAGCGCTAAAACAGTCATAGGCCGGTTAAATCCAAACAGCTGTGCTGATTATGATCAGCTGAAAGCGGGCGCTTCTTCAGAGGTTCCGCTATACTGCGGAAGGCGACCGGCGAAAAATTTCGTAAGACGAAGCCTGAAGAAAACGAGACTGGTCTGCAGTATGCTGCAAGACTTCCGGCTACTTTGACCGTTGGCTCGAAGTGGGAAAAACGGAGACAAGCTTTGCTAGCTTGCGAGATCTGATGATAAGTGAGCAATTCATGAAGGGTTGTTCTCCGGCACTCAGGATCTTTCTCAAGGAGAGAAGTTGCAAAACCCTGAGTTCGCTTTGCGAGACATGCCGAAACTTCATGGAAGCACAGGCGCTCACAAACTTAGGAAAAGAACGGATTCCCAAGGATCCGGACCTTCGGTGTCCAAGCCGGAGTCCGCGAAGAAGACGGAGAAGCCTGCAAGTCGCTGTTTCCTTTGTGACAAGGCAGGCCATCCGCGCAGCCGACTGCTGGTCCCGCACGAAAGGGAATACTTTCAGCCGATGCGGAGTATGC
>WOVY01015417.1:0-71131 GCA_013436015.1 Rhipicephalus annulatus
TATTTCACCACAAAAAACCAACCAACCATGGCGTACTCGCAAAGCCGCCCGAAGAAGCCACGCTCTTCGCGCGATTGCTACGTCTAATAGTCTGATGGCAGCGTTGCGACAACCGCGCTGCGTTGCGTCAATAGCGCTCAACTCGTCCCTGTTATCTTCTCTCCCACCCTCCTACCAGTGCCTCTCACACCCTCTCCGAGCGCCTCTTCTCCCACACTCACACCCACGGCGTCGACGAAAACTAATAAGGTTATAAAAGATCCAGGGGAAGGAGGGCTTGATTGCGTCACAATATAAGCGACGCTAGGCTGTGTTCACAATGGGCCAGCGGGGTGAGAAGTAGGAGAAGAAGCAGAAAAAAAGATAAACATAAAAATAAGACCGAGGGTGCACGTGACGAGAGATTGGAGCCAGCGATGCGCGGCACATGCGGCAACCGGAATCGCACCACGTATAGCTAGCTCGTCGCGCATGCCGACTGCCTTATCTAACTTGTTTTGCTGCGCCCCCGCCTCTAGGCCACACGCCCACACGGTGCGGCTTGTTATTCGTATGCATGCTATACACCCTGTCATTATTGCTACTCTTTCCATCTATTGCCTTTAATTTCTCAGACTAAGTACATTGTCTTTCGGCAAGTCCACTACTGCTTGTGGTACGTCAAGTATCGTTACAGCGAGAGAAAAAAGAGAGAGAGAGAGAGATAAGTAGTGAAATGCAGAGGTTACGAAGGTTAATAGTACGTCTGTTAACGTTGCACTGTAAATATGAGTCAGGGCAGAGAGGAAGAGAAGAAAAGAAGATAACAGGAAAGTCAGAGCTTTCGAGTTTCTTCAATAATTTACGGTGTTTTTTTTGTTTTGTTTAAGAATGCGAACTATCGTTTGAAAAGTAGTTAGTGTTCCCGACGGCTGCAACAAGAGCGAGACAAAGGAGAAAGGCGGGCATGTTAACCAAGCTTTACTCGGTTGGCTACCCTACACGTGGGAGATGGAAAGGGAATAACATATAAGATAAAATCAGAGGAAGAAAAGAATCAGCAATTAATCCAGGAATTTATAAGTAGGCAGGCATCGGCAAAACAGAAGCGTTTTAGGGACGTTGTAAATGGAAAGTGTGCCGCCTAGCCCCAGAGTCACGAGAGGTAGAAAGAAAGGGGGGGAGGGGGCGTTATGGGGAAACTAGTCGACGCAAGTTCGTTCCACAAACTACACTGTTTGGTAGGCCGTTACGTCACAAGACGCTCCTATACGGTAAAATGCTAGGATCGAGGTAGCTCTTCGACGTATCAGAAGCCAAACACCGCACTGAAACTGTGAACGGAGGTGCACCGAGCGTCTCGCATGGCTCAAAGTCCTCCGACTACATGTCATGGCACTACCATCATAAAGACCTCGACGCTGAACGATGCTGTTCGGCCGGTTCACACCCGTGCAGCTTCGGCAAGCGTATACAGTCCTTAAGACGTGGCCACCGTACAATAGGCGGTGTATACTTATAAACTTCTTGGTGCACGCTTGCCATTACGAATGTACGCACTTGCGATGCATTCAAATACACGAGCACTGTATCGCAGAGACAAGCACTATATCATAAACTACAAACAATAGGCTTATACGTCCTTATGCTTCCATTTGTGGGCAACCGTTTAGCTAATTGATTATGGACAAACCACGGAAAGCATGACATGGTTTCATATTAATAATCTTGAGGGAAATGTCGAGCTATAGTGCCCGTGCGAGCACATCGGGCTCCAGCTAGTATTAGAACGACGAGACCACTGACGAATTTTCCTACGCTTCGTAATTTCGGCTCTGTTTGGCTCCATGTGGTCTACAGCCGCTTTGCTGCGAGACGAAGTTCATGAAGTTCTACAGAAGTTTAGCAGTACGGCTTTACAAGCTTGAACCATTTAGTCTCATCACTGCAAATCAGCTATCGAAGTTCACAATGACCCATCCTTTCATTCAAATGAAAAACGCCAAAACGCAGCAAATAAACAAAGCCACAGGGACTTTTGAAGCCACGAGCACGAAAACTACGCAAATCCATCCTATCAATCATCCTGGGTGTGTTCCAATATTCACCCTAGACGGCCAAATAAACAGCTAAATGAACGGCGGCCATCTTAAGTTCCATTCCAATTCTCACGTAGACGCCAAAATGGACAGCTCCGAGAAGACCACATCGTAGACAAATACGATGCTGGCTACTTTGCTGTCTAACCAAGAAGGCGGCTCAGAGAATCACTCAGATCGTGTCTTAGTGATTCTCAGTATCCGAGGGAAATAAGCCAGAAAATAACAACTGTTATGCTCGTTCATTTTGGATTTCTCTTCTCGACGCGAGATGGCGCCTCGTCGCGTAAAAGCCGTCTAAACGTGTTCCAATTCTCGGACACCATGGGCTCGGTACCGTGTTCTATAGAGTTTCCTAAAATTAACTAGAGGGGACCGTGTCGCTGCGATCATTCAGCGACCATGGGAATGATTTGTAGTACACACATTTGCCAAGTCTTCGTACTTGCGGGCGGCGAATCGCACTTGCAGCTTCGTTATTGCTGTGTTTCGGCTTTGTTTTGAAAGAAATATTCAACCCTTTTGAACTTTGTGACCCGATTTGGAAAGGTAAGTCTAAAAGAATAAGGTGGTGAAGCGCAACCGCTGAACATTTGCTGATTTTGTTGTTGTTGTTGTTGTTTCGTGAGAAAACAGCTCCAAGCCACACGAACCCACACGGAGTCAAAAGCAGGCCAGAAGTACGAAGATTAGACAAATGTGTGTACTAGCCATCATTCCCATGCTCGCTGAAGCACCGTGTGTTGCAGCTCCCATAGACACTAGCGCCGGAGTTCCCTCTAGTGTATATTAGGAAACCCTAGGATGTGTTCTAAGCAGTCTGCGTAGACTGTCTACGTGCTGTATGATAATCGGAACACTGCCCATGATGGCGGAACGATCACAGCGCCACACTTCACCCTGGAAAATATTTCCGGAAACTCTATGGGCATTGCCTCATGAGAGTCAGCGTGGGCACCTGGCATGGAAAAAACCATCGCCGGACTACACTTCGTGTTGTCGCTCCAGCGCTCAAGGGGGCGAGACTCCGTCTGAACAGAGACAGGAGTGGAAGCTCTTTGGTAAATTGCCCACACGTGCGTTCCTCTCCACAATACCGTCTTCTGTCTCTCAGCGTGGAAGCGAGTGAGCGAGAGGCACAAACGATGCTGCGGCGCGTTGAGTCAGGCCGCAGATGCGGGCGCTGGTGACGTCAGAGTGAGCGTCACAGCACCGACGGGATTCGTCGTGACGTTTTCGCTCCCTCTAGCGTTGCGCGCTAGCGCGATCGTTAAACCGCGCCCCGGAGGATTCCCGGACGTCGCCTCTTGCGGAATATAGATCACGTGGTAGGAGCAGAACAGACAGAACGGGAAAACAAAAAGAAAGAAAGAAAGAAAGAAAGAAAGAAAGAAAGAAAGAAGAAAGAAAGAAGAAAGAAGAAAGAAAGAAAGAAGAAAGAAGAAAGAAAGAAACGGGCCTGTGAGGGTCGCCCAGAATCATTTCATACGTCCGTCTCTGTTTCGCCATTATAGCTTTTTTATTCACATCCTCGTCAAGGACAACTGGCTATATGCGAACCTCTCGCAGGCGTGGGTGCTTGTGCGGTCGCCCCGTTGGTCTGGAGGTTTCTGGAAGCGAGGCGAGAAATCGAAGGCGAAGAGCAGGCACCATGCGCACAATGGAGACATGCGATAAGAGACGCCACGTCAATGCGTATGAGCTCCTACTGCGCAAACGCTGAAACGATGTTCTTACAGTGGTTGTAAGCAACGAGTTCTCGAGTAAGGCCATCCAGTTCGTTGGAATAGGACAAGATGCTCCTACTTGTATGAGCCGTTCTGAATGTTTAAAAAGTTGTGTGTGTTGTAGAGGTAATCGCACATTGCAAGTATGAAAGAGCGAAAACATAATGCGGGGCATATATTTTTAATTTCCTATTGTTTTGAAGCACCTACATCGTGGATAAATACGTCATTGCTTGTTCTGTAGAAAGATGCGGCCAGCCGGTACTCGTAGAGGTGCTGGCCTTCAAGAAGGACTGGAGCTATCAGTGCGGTAGTACGGTCTGAACGTACACTACCCTGACCTTCATCTATAACCGATCTCTCCAGTAATAACCGGCCGTTATGTAATTAAACCTCATAAATCATCATCCATAACCGCACGCCAGTGTAGCTTTACAGGGCATGTGCCTGAATGGCATTTCTGCTGTTGTTATCTTTAATTTGTTATTGCCCGCATAAAAAACAATTCTGACTGTGTAGGAGCATATTAAGGGTTTCAACTTATGTGCAGTGGGCTATTAAACGAGTGTTCCCTCAATTCTGTACATCGCGATGTAAATTGATAAGGTCACGAAGCGTCGAACGAAACGACCAATAACCGTTTTGATGCATACCTGTCGTATAGTTACGTGCAGTTAAAGACACACAGTGGCAAGGTGAACAGTCTAACATGGAGGCGCTGAACACCTTCCATAAGTTAGTCGGTACAGGCGGCTGAGGAGGTGAAGGGAACATTAGAAAGCACTCATGATGGTGGCTGAAGAGGTGATTAACATTAGGAAGGATCATTGTGCGTCAAGTGGCGCCAGCTGTCCTTCTGCCATCACATGAGCTGTGGCCCTCACATATAGGGCGGCCGCTGCGTGTGGAGGACTCATCATAGAGTTTCACAAAATTAACTAGAGGGCACTCTGGCGCTGCGATCGTTAAGCGACCATGAGAATGATGGGTAGTACACACATTTGCCTAGTCTTCGTACTTGCGGGCGGCGAATCGTACTTGCGGCTTCGTTTATTGCTGTGTTTCGGTTTTGTTTTGAAAGGACGATTCAACCCTTTTGAACTTCGTGACCCAATTTGGAAAGGTAATTAAAAAACTAGGGTGGTGAAGCGCAATCGCTGAACATTTGCTGATTTGTGTTTCGTGAGAAAACAGCTTCAAGCCACACAAACACACATGGAGCCAAGAGCAGGCCAGATGTACGAAGTTTAGACAAATGTGCGTACTACCCATCATTCCCATGCTCGCTGAAGCGCAGTGCATTGCAGCTCCCATAGACACTAGCACCAGAGTTTCCTCTCAGTGTACATTGGGAAACTCAATGGGACTCATAGAGTTTCCTGTAAGTACACTATAGAGGGAACTCTGACGCTATAGTGTCTATGGGAGCTCTAACGCACGGCGCTTCAGCGAGCATAGGAATGTCGGGCAGTACACTAATTTGTCTAATCTTCGTAATTCTGGCTCCGTTCATGTTCGCGTGACTTGGAGCTGTTTTCTCACGAAACGAAAATCAGCAAACGTATACAGCAGTTGCGCTTCACCACATTAATCATTTAGCCTTACGATTTAAATTCGGGTCACGAAGGTCAGTCGGGTCGGTCGATCTTCGAAACAAAACCGAAACACAGCGATAAACGGAGCCGCATGTGCGATTCGAGGCCCTCAAGCACGAAGACTATAGGCATAGCCGTGTACTACCCTTCATTCCCATGGTCGCTGAACGGTCGCAACGACAGTTCCCTCTAGTTGCTTTTAGGAAACTCTATGGGAGGGCTGGCTGGTTTCAAAGAAATCTTATCCGTCACGTCGCAAACGGAAGAACACTTCGGTCGCGAGAGCTGACGGGAAGCACGACCGAACTTCCGCCTGCCTCGGGGCAAAGTCACGTGTCACTCGTGACGTATGCGCTGTGACGTACGCACCAACACGCGGGAACCACGGCCTTTCCTGAAGTCTACGTTGACCGCGTGCATATTCGCTTTCTGCTATTTTCGTTAGGCCAACAATCATGGAATGTGTTTAACGTAGAAAGCCGGGAAACAGCTGCAACTTGGACATCTGAGCTCATCGGGGGCGAGTGCATTGAAAACGGAGGGGAAAAGAAAGAAAAACAAGCGAACGCATTACGTTCCACTAATTGGATTCATCGTACGATGAAACGAGAGCACAGGTGCGCGATGGACATGAGAACAACACATGGATCAGTAAATAATCGAAGCAATGTCCCCTTCATGTTTTCTGTGCCTGTGCGCTGGTTTCATCATACGATAGCACGCGTGACGAAGGTTTGCTTGAACTAGTTTTACATTAGCAGAAAATGCACCTTGCGATGTAACGCGGTGACACGTTGAAGCGCTCAAAAGCATGAGTCGTATCTGCGTCGTACCATTCGCCGCACACGCCAATGCTGAACGTAAATGCTGGCGGAACAACAGCGATAGAACTTGTGCTTAGACGAGACTCATTTCTCGGGCAATAATATTCGTCAGTCAGCTTGTTTATCATACATGCCATGTAATGTGAGCTGGGACCAGCTTTTACATTGCGATGTCAGTCCGTCGTCTCTTACTGTACTCGTGTGTCCTATTGGATATCGCGCTACCAGTCTTAAAAGAGAGGGATAGAGATTGGCTATTAGTTAAAGATTGTTATTGCTAGAACGACTGATTATCTGATGCTTTTTTCCGCGTGAAATGCTTGGTGATGATATTTAAAGGGACATCGATCAAACTAAAAGCAGATATATCCTATGGCGCGCAAGCACACAAATATACGAATCCTAAAGATTTCGGTAATGTCCCACTCACTCTCCGTGGTGCTATATTGATACCTAGCTCCCTGCTCGGTATGTCACCATTCTTTCGACCGTATTTAAGTCACTGTTAATTGCGACGTGCGACTAGGCGTAGCTCCTTCGACACACGGAAGTCCAGTATCGATTACACATGCTTGTTTCCGCGACCGACAGGCACCCCCCCCCCCCCCCCGCGTCCCAGCGGCGGGACAACTGATCTATCAACACCATGTACGCAACACACGCCGTCTCTCATACACGCGATACGTGAAATATCCTAGGAGACTCGAAGCCGGTGGTGCTTCCTGTTTTTGCTAACAGCGTCAGGATGAGAGAACAGAGACCGGTGAGGGGAAGGGGGTGGGCGTGTATGCCGGAGACTATCGTTGCGACGTTGAGAAAAGGCCAGAAAGTTCTGGGTGTCACGTGAGAAGAGTCACACCAAAGAACGCGTGCCCCTTCCCCTTCCGCCTCCTCCTCCTCCTCCTCGCTAAGCAGCTTGCGTAACGAGGCGACGAACACGACGCGAAAGGATAAACCGAGCCTGCATGCGTACGTGTGTGGCTTTTCCATCTGTCGTCGAACGAAGCGCGCATGCGCGGACAAGCACGCGACGTCGTTTCTCACGTTGACAACAGCCGCTCCATTGTCGATTCTCTGCTTGTCAGCTGCGAGATCTCCGGGGAAAAGAAAGAAAAGATGAAACAGAAAGAAACGGCAACGAGCGAGTGAGGAAGGAGCTCGGCAGCGCAGACACGACAGCGCCGGCTGGAACCGCATTGCGCCTCGCAGCTGGCATCCCTAAGCAACCCGTCAGCTGCTGCACGCTGCGTGTCGGCAACAATGGTGCCTAGCTCAGTACCAATAGTACCACGGCGAGGTAAATATCGAGGGCAGCACGCCAGCAACGCGTTAATGCTGACTTACTGTAAGGTCGGACGGCTCGAATGGTCGAGGCTATATAGTTAGCGAGGCCGGCGACCTCTGCATCTGCGCAGTCGGCTCAAGTCCTAACCGCTGGTCACCCGTTGGATCTCCCATGAGGCCCTCCGTGCTTGTACGTTTCCGAAGGCTTTCACGAAACAATTTTCAATCCGACTTGTTAACTTACCCATCCTGAGCCATAGATCCAAGCCAACGAGAGTGTGTGTAATGCGGAGGAGGAGGATTGAAAGAGGAAGGACAGGGAGGTTGGCCAGTTCGTGTGTAATGCAATGCGTGTAATGCGATGCACCTACTTCGGAAGTCTCAAGCGCGTGGGGCGCGAGCCGTGCGCGGCCAGCACATTAGTGTATTCGTTCCGTACTTGGTGTGAGGCAAGTAATAATTTGTTCAAACATAACCGCGCAAAAAATCGATAATTTAGAATCGGCCTTTAGATTTCAGTCATAGACTGGTATAGATACGTTTCTCCAGTCGGGAAGCCCTATATTCTCAAGAAGTAACCCCCATTGTATATACGTCAAAAGCCTTCTTTAAAATTTTTGCTTTATATTACAATGCTCAACTCCACCGCCCTCCGATTTTTATCGCTCTGACCTTCACTTCGTAACTGCGGCCCGCTGGTCGAACCGAACTTAATAACCCTGACCTATTTCCTAGCGAGGGAAATGTGAGATCTTCCACTAAAATGGGAAAGCTGTGGTTTCTGACCTTTGATAAAAAGGCTATGAAGCCCTCAAACAGCGGGGATGCGAGAAGGAAATGGGGAGGGGTGAATTATTGTGGCCGCACGATTTTAATCCTTCCGTATTTTCTCCCATTGCGATCTATGCGCTTATTGGTGAGAGCAGCAAGCCAATGGTCATGTACTGTCTAACGAATCTTCCGGGCACTACACATAGGTCAGATGCCGGCGGCCTGCGGGAACGGATACACGTCCGTTAAACAGTCACGGCAAAAGGACTCGAACGAGCGCCGCACCCTCGTTCTTTCTCGCTACTGCGCAAATGGTGCTGTCGGCATTTCAGAGAAACCGTGCCGAGCACAGAACGTATACGACAGGACGCAAAGCGAAATGCCACTTAGCCTCACACAAAACACAATTTGCTCAAAATGTGGAGTCAAATGTCAAGTATTGTCTGCGTGCACGTTTGCTGCAACAAGCAAGCCTGTATAAGGCATGTGTCTATAGCCACAAGAGGCGGGGAAAGGGAGGTATTCAATTTTACATGCGTATATATCTGTATGGGATGTGTTCGTTTCGTACGCAAATATAAAATCACGCACACAAACATACATAAAGGGAACTTAAGCATCCACACCCCTCCCCCTTAAAATATGCCTAACCATATTTTGTAATATGTTTTAAATGCTTTGTATGTTTCTTTGGTATTGCTTAATGTATGTTCGTTCCTTTTCCTAATGTACCCACTCCTGCTATGTCTCGTCTATCGAGACAGCAGTATCTGTAAATAATAAATAAATAAATAAATATTTTGTGACTGTGACAGAGGCTTTCGATTTACAGTTAGACGAAAAGGAAGTACAAGCTACTTGAGAAGCGGATAAGGGTGCTCATGTAGCCCCACCGCGGTGGTCTAGTGGCTAAGGTATACTCGGCTGCTGACCCGCAGGTCGCGGGATCGAAACCCGGCTGCGGCGGGTGCATTTCTGATGGAGGCGAACTTGATGTGGGCCCGTGTGCTCAGATTTGGGTTCACGTTAAAGAACCCCAGGCGGTTGAAATTTCCGGAGCTCTCCACTACGGCGTCTCTCATAATGGTTTTGGGACGTTAAACCCCACATATACATCCATATCCAGGATGGCCGTGTAAACGTCAGAAATGTAACGACGCCGCAAGCAAGGACTAGCAAAGAACACGCACAGCCCCGTGTGTGAGTTGTTCTTCGCTGTAGTGCTTGTCTTTCGCGCTGTCCTTAAGATTTACTATAAGCTACCAACACGCTCCAGTTTCAACCCTTTATATGAACGCTTCGCATGTCACTAATCAAAACGAACGTTCTACAACCGGACAGCCTGACGGATCAGTTGGTAGTACACAATCCACGCAGTAGCGCCAAAGGAATCACATGGACGGCGAATCACATGTGTCCCGCCTATCTCTGTCCCCGTCGATGTGATTCGACGGCGTGAACGTACAGTATACAGCGCCACGCTCACTCGCGACGAGTGCCTGGACCGCTTCGACAATGACGAGTGGCAGCTATAGTTTGCACTTTCTCACTTTCACAATCCCTCGGCGTGTAGGTAGGGCACGAGAGTAAAATGCCGCGCACACTCAGGCGCGTCGAGGAATATGTCGATGTCGGCACGCCTCTGGAGTACTTCAAGCGTCACGTGTCCTCGCGCGCATGTACCTGTGTCACTGTAGTACAGCACAGGCGAAAAGGTATGGAAATCATCACGCGTCGCATCTGCCGGAGTCGATCGCGCGTTCCGCTTCGTAGAGGAAGAGTTGCCCAGGCGGCAGGGAACGCCCGTAAGGCACAGCGGGTGCCAGGGGCACACGCCGCACCCGTCAACAAACTTGAGAGGGGCAATATGCAATAAAGAGTATACGTGTTGTGTATACGTAAAAGAAAGTGAAGGAAAGGGATGGGAGGGCGAGGAAGGAATGACCTGCGTGTTGTAAGCATACACCTCCCGGAACTCGCCGCAGAGTCGACATCTGCGCACCGGAAGTAGGGCAACCCAGGAACGAGGCGCTTCCGGTGCGCGCGCCACGCCATCTGGCGATCCAGCTGCGGTACGCACGCACGCCCCAGACCTGGCAAACCCTGCTTACTTGCGAAACCTCCAAAGAACGAGTATCGTTCTGTCCACTGCTCGCAGCACCACCGATGGCTTATCGCAAGTCGACCGAGATGTTTCTTCCTCTTGGCCTCATTTGGCTGCACTTGAATCTCCTGTTGTGTATTCTCACGTACCACCCCCCCCCCCCACTCCTCTTCTTTTTTCTTTCGCCCATCGTTTATTTGCACCCATGTTTTTCTTTGTTGCTATACTTGTCGTTGTTGTTGTTGTCCGATACTTGAACGTCTCCGCCGTATTCAGCCGGACAGCTCAGTATTTTTCCATTGTTTACGAAATTGAACAAGCCTATAGCATTATGTTTCGATCCGTGTATGCACGCTCAATCTTCGTTTATTACGGAGATCACATTTCCCTTCTGTCAAGGGTGTGCTGTACTGATTGTAAACACAGGAGCTAGGTGATGGGACCCCTGTCAGGCTTTTCTTTCACTATCGCCAACGGTCTGTATAAATGACCGAAACAAAACAATAAAATATGAGACACAGATGCATATATGCAGAATCAAATTTTTTCAATTCTCACGTCTAACTGCAAGATCTATCTATCTATCTATCTATCTATCTATCTATCTATCTATCTATCTATCTATCTATCTATCTATCTATCTATCTATCTATCTATCTATCTATCTATCTATCTATCTATCTATCTTATTAGGTCGGCCACTGTTGCGTTCTCTCGTTTTTTCGAGTTGTCTTGTTGCCGAAGCTTATAGCTTCCCACTTATGGTTGGAGCCTACTCTTCCCTTGTAGCTCTTGTCTCTCGTCAGAGAGGCGTTTTCCGACGCGTCTTGTTTTTCCAAACAGCGGAGCAGCCCCCCGGAGCTAGCCGATCGTCGACCAACGTGGCCCGATTCCTGGACCGAGTCCAGCATGCAACGGCCGGAGCCGTTTCTTCCTCGTCGCCGCAGCGTAATAGAAATGCGAGACACTTCCGGCTTGTGTTCTGTGTGCCTAACCCTACACCCAGGTCTGAAAACGCAGCTCCCTATACATAATACTGAAACAAACAGATACTACCTGCTTTGCAGCAGACTGAGCTTTTGATTTTTTAATGTACTTAAGGGTGGGTGGTAGTTAAGTGGTTTTTCTTGGCTGGCCACGTAACACGTAGAAGACAATCGGCGGAAGGTAGGAGCAATAAAATGGTTACCAAGCGCTGGGAAACGCAGTCGTGGAAGGTTGTATAGAGTGACGAAATTGGGATAAAATGGAGTCGGGTTGCACAGAATAAGGTAAACCATTGCTAAAGACCTGTAGCGGATTAAAACAGGTTGAGAATTATGATGATGATGATGATGATGATGATGATTTTATGATGAATATGATCTTTGTGGAGGTGGTGTTTTTAAGTGTGGCCCCATTATCAGACAGCCTCTTTTGTCATAATAACCAATCAAACACAGCAAATGAGAAACCAATTAATACGCGCAACACATATTATTCAGCATGGTGAGGAATGTTCAAACGCAAGTGTTCACGCAGCAGAGTAAATCAGATGACAAGTTTTGTTCATTGGCCTCGAGGACATACTGTTGCGCCAACTACGTGATGACGTCACTGATAGGATGCCGGGTTGAGTTTGCTAAAACACCGCATTTTCTGCGCTTTTGCTGGGGGCACTATGCGTTATTCCCTTTGTTTTGAAGCTCAGTGCGTAAAGAAGCGATAAGACCTGATAATATGGGCAAACATGAATCATGCCCCAGGTGGCACTCTTGTGTCTAATTTGCATCATAAAATCGCCACTAAGAACCAGGGCAGCCAAGGGGACGATGCAAGTGGTGTCGCGAAAGCAAAGCTGCAGTATTCCAACACTACGCATCTTATCTGTGACTTCAAAACAATCACATGTCGGAAACAGGACGTGATACGTCAACGTGGCCAATGGGACGGTTTTAAGCCCTCTCATAGTAGAGTACCTAGTACTCAAAATTGTTACCCACTTTTTCTAAACACAGCGCTGGCCTCTCTAGTGGAGGCCCTTGCGGCCAATATTTTCATTCCTGCTTTGATGTATAGCGGGTGTTATTCCTAACGAGTCCAATATTTACTAGCATCTTGGGGATTTCCCTTCGTTTCTGTGTCATTTGCGCCTGAGCGTATACAGCTTTTGTGACTGAAGGGCGACTCCGCAGGAAAATGCAATTGCAAGTACACAGAAAGACATTTCCAGTTTGAGAACGTTTTTGTGTCATAAATATTTTTTTCTTCAGAAAAACGAGTATCCCGCTGAAAGCTGCAAGAGGAAACTGATAGGTTAAAACTGTTCCCCTGCTATGATTTGTTCAGCAAGTGCGCTTAATCCCACCTTTTCATGCTTGCTGCTTGCTCTTTCTCAGCATACACTTCGTTTTTTTTTTTTCGTCTATGTCAATTTTACGCTACGCAAACAAGCACTAAACGTTGAATGCGCATGTTATTTTTTTCTTTGCTAGCGTTCTAAAAACAATGCGAGTGATTGTACTGTTCAAACAAAAACATAATTTGTTTTCCCCCTAATCATGTGCTGCGTCCCGTTCAACTCAAATCCCAGTGACAGACCACCGTAGAGACCATATGACACGTAATGATCCAAACAGTTGGATATTGTGAAATACTATATAAAACAAAAGCTTCTCTGCTTTTCAGAGCTTTATTTCCAACGAACAAAATATGGAGGTTCCGCATGGCAAAAAGCTGCCAAAAACAGCTCGAGAGGCTTAGAAAAACAGTCAGCAACAATGTTTAGTCATAGAAGAAACAAAACTCCCACATCACTTGTGATATTTAAATACTTGAAATATTATACAGAGCAAGGTAAAATGAGAAGACGTAATACAAGTTAGGAATACACATCTATCGTCACATTTTTTTTCGGGGTGAGAGAGGTAAATTTAGCATGCCCTTCGCTCTCGTTTTATCTATCTATCTATCTATCTATCTATCTATCTATCTATCTATCTATCTATCTATCTATCTATCTATCTATCTATCTATCTATCTATCTATCTATTGAAACAAGCAGCCTAGACCGCACACAGGTACATTCGTTTCAGTCAACAGACGTGACCGACCCCACGATAATCTACAGTAACCCACACAACATGGCGACACTCCGCACGCTGTGCGCAGGGTGTAGAGCACGCACGAGCAGATAGACAAAGTGGGAGGAGTCGAACGACCGCGTACGGTACCCGGACGCACCCTCCCTTTGACATAGGCTCAGAGAACAACAGCAGCATGCACAAGCCACGCCGCGAAGACGCACTAAATATTGCCCAAAATGAACCATATGAGTTTTGAGCTTCACAACTTTTTCCTGATCGCGGATAAGAAGTGTCGTTGACACAGTCTCCTGTTTAGATCCTTTATTACCCTCAAATATTCGACGCACATCAGTTGGAATGAAGACGATAAAATGATACGTTCAAGCTATTCGACATGTAGTTAAACACCGTACACGGGACCCACGGCAACTCACTAAAAGCTTTCTTGTTTTTTTTTTCGCGAAGAAAGTAAACAGAGTGTGCAAATAAACATAAGTGAAACGGCACAGCTTTCGAACCTTCTGTGCTCATACGTGAATAACCCTCCGTCTATTGCCCTCTCTCTCTTCACGTTACTCTCCCCCTCCCCCATACACTGCTGACCACCGTACAGGTGCTCACCCTATCAACAGCTACGGTGCTATCAGCAGCGAATTTCAGCCACTTACTATTCGTGACGAATACGCTCAGTTCTGCTGAATCTTCATGGTCGCCGCTTCGTATCGCCACTTCAGAAACCTGTCCATATAATGGAAAGGTGTAGGCAGTATTTTGTAATAGTCCTTAAACATCAAGGGACTATGATTATGCTTTGCATGTAGTCCGAGCCCTCACTTCTGCAACAAGGAAGAATTTGGAACTGGAAGACCAGCGACAACTCGTCACCAGGGCCAAGAGGGCAGTCGAAGCCAGAGGGTTCCTGGACTAGGGAACCCTCCCACCTTAGAGTGACACCGGGCCTAGCTCGGAACACTGTTTTCTAAATAAACGTTTATTTCTCTCTCTCTCTCCTCCCACTTTTTTTTTCACTACATCAGCGTAGGCTGCATATGCCTCGTCCGAGTTCAGCGCCATGGACCCTGCCATGAATGCCGGGGAATGCTGGAATCGCTGAAAGCAGGCGGAAATAATCAACGTAGCGCCAGGAGTAACCCCAGCCCCCCGAAGAGCGCGCACGCTGAACTCTTTTCTAGCCTTCTACGTTCTTAGCTTTTGAACCGGCAGTCAAGCCATTCTCTCGCTCGTTGCTGTCGCGTCCGCTGCTCTGTAGTCGCGGGGGCAGACAGGCAGGTTCCGTACACGGAAGCAACGGCAGTCGCCTGCCACGCATTACAAGCGCCTACAACGAGCCAGTTGGAGACGATGAGGAAGCGCCACCGCAAACGACACGCGGTGCCACCGCGGCGTCCTCTTCTTGTATATCCGGCTTTCGGCGACTGCGCCCACCGAGTAATCTTGTGCGCGCAGCTGTGCTTCCGGCAGTTGCGTGCAGGGTCGGGACAACAAGTGCGAAGTCGTCTATAAGTGGTGGTGCGTATACACCCAGCAGCAAAACCTTTCGGGACGCTGTCTCCACAGAAAATGAGAGTTTATGTACTATTTTTGTTTATTTGTTTATTTGTTTATTTCATACCCATAGCGCCATAAGGCATTACAGGCATTACAGCGCCATAAGGAATTATTTGTTCCTAATAGTTCTAATCTACTGGTGAATGTATAGCAAGCAATTCGAACAAGAGAATGGAACATTGATTCGGAGCCTATGGTTCGATAAAAAGCGAAAATATAGCTTTTTCTTGAAGATTTCGCATCCAGCAAGCCTTTACTGATGGTTGTACAGGGTCATACATGCCTAAAGTTGCGCCACCTCAATCCTATTCAAGACATGGGAGAAGATGATGTTTAAAACCTAATTTGCGAAATCGTTATGGTGTTTATCGAGACCATGATTAGACGTCATATAATGAACATTGCCCTCATGAAGTAGAGTAAACGTAGTTTTACAGGTTTGAATTTTAACGAAGTGTTCAACTTAGATATGGCCGACCCTGTATAAACCATATCCAGGGGCACCTAACTATGAGAAATCAACGTAACAATCACGCTCTCAATATACCCGTTTTCTTTAATTTAGAACACTGTCCCATCCAGTTGGAAGCACGCCATGCGCCCGGACAATGTAATGTCATGTTTCGCGAAAGCATAATTAAACTTCTGAGTACAAACTTTAATACAACTGCAACAAAAAAGAGTGTGAAAAAAAGGCTGGATGTTGCAGGCCTAAACCCAGTCAAGCCGATTCAGTTTTGTTGCTAATTTGTATTCACTGTACTCATTATTCTTTATATAAAAACTAGAACACTCAGTGCAACAACCATGGAGCAGAGCCACAGCTATAGGGAGCGGGCAATTATGTTTTATTGGAGTCGAAATTCGCCAAACTAAATTAACTAACTCAGTAACCCCTCATTTAACCAACCTGCGTGGCGTGCTGAATCAGCCTGCACTCCACTCGTCCGCTGTCAATCAAGTTTTCCGCGCAAACACTAAGCGCACGTAGTGAACAAAAACTATGCAGTATAAGCGCGTGTGCTGCATACACTAAAGACTGTAAAGCTAGGCCCTATTTCAAAATATGCTGCACATGCACTTCGACGTCGCCTGCATGTAGCCGGAGTTTCTACAACACTGCATCCAACTGCGGAAGCCCTGATCTTTCCGGGCAGCGATGGTTGTCACCACGTTGACGTCAATGCACGGCCGAAAGTGTACCCACATTTTTTTTTTTCTATAATAAGATTATTGCATCGCTACACTGCGGCGCTCGGGTTTGTCCAGGCAAAGTGTCGCCTAAAAACGGAACGGAAATACGCAGTATTCAAGCTGTGGTCGTGAATAAATATTTCTTTTTCTCTCTGCAAAATGACAGGGCGCTTGAAGAGCTTTGAAAACAAGCTTTTCCGCTTTCCTCTCGCGCACCGATTATAGTCTTCCTGGTCTTTCGGGAAACGCAAAGCACAGTGACTGTGTGCACGGCTGCAGGGGCGAGTTGGTCTGCGCGGACGAAAACAAATGAGGCTCCGCCGCCACGCCCGTCCTGCGGTACGTTCCTCGTGCTTGACGGAAAGCCGTAGAAAGCGAAACGAAATGAACAACTGAATGGCGGAGGCTGCAGTTCTCCCGTGGATCACAGCGAAAGACGTTTAAAGCCAGCGCTGTAACTTTAATATAGACGATAGTTATAGCGCGAGAACAAAACGACGACAAAGGGACAAGAAGGAGACGTTCTGTTCTCGCTCTTTAACTATCGTCATGTCCTACAAAGTAGCCCAAAACTGACACACTTCTAATCTGATATATATTCTATATATAAGAAAAAAAATTGTTCAACTAAAAACGTCAATCATCTGTTTGCAACAAATACTTACAATACGAATAATATTTGACCCATAAAAGGAAAAAGAAGGACGAACACAGCTGTAGCCCAATCGGGAGAGTATCAAACGCGACGAACGAAGTCTTTAGGAACGAAGCTCCATACTTGTCGCGCGTCAAGCGTAACTGACAGAAGCTCACGAACAGTATAATAGATGGCGCTGTCTCACAGAAGTACATAAAGCCCCTTGATCAAGGGGCTTTAGAAGTACAAACAAACAGTCGCTGGGTGAGGATATTCTAGATGGCAATATGCATGTCTATATGGCCATATGTATGTTGTGTGGAGTACTGTAGATTATCGTGGGGTCGGTCACGTCTGTTGACTGAAACTAAAGTACCTTTGTGCAGTCGAGACTGCTTAGATAGATAGATAGATAGATAGATAGATAGATAGATAGATAGATAGATAGATAGATAGATAGATAGATAGATAGATAGATAGATAGATAGATAGATAGATAGATAGATAGATAGATAGATAGATAGATAGATAGATAGATAGATAGATAGATAGATAGATAGATAGATAGATAGATAGATAGATAGATAGATAGATAGATAGATAGATAGATAGATAGATAGATAGATAGATAGATAGATAGATAGATAGATAGATAGATAGATAGATAGATAGATTATAGATAGCTATCTCGATCGATATAGATATAGATAGATACGCTCAAAGTCGCCGAAGTTCGCTAAAAAATGCTTCGCATTTAAAATATCGCACGACGCCCCACCACCGCAGGCAACGAGTAAAAAAGTGTCAATTACGTTGCCTCCGCTTCCCGGATGCTAGCGCACCACATGACAAAATACATCAGCTTGACATAATTTTGTTCTCTTTTACGGAATGAGCACAGAAACAAAAACCTGAATGCCCATTTACGGTCTTCTCCACCGTTTTATTAAAAACGCAGCACAATAATGTTGTTTTATGTCCACTTCCGTCATTTTTGGAGAAAGAAAAACACAGCCTGTAATTTTTACGGTCTGCTACGATGTTGAAAAACGGATATTTTTTACAGTGTACTTCTTTGCACGCTACGGATATCAAGGACATAAAAAAAAAAACTGTGCATCACGACCCCTGAGGCGTATATCACGACCGCTGAGGTGTATTTTGGGTCGCTAGATATCACCGTTGGCACTTATGCATTATCATTTCACGAAATGTACTACTTGAAACAAAGTTCATCAACGTACAAGCATCAGCCTCGACCAAGGAAACAGGTCGACATCTCCGCTTGCCTCTGACCCATTGTTCTCTCACATCTAGTCCAGCAAAAGAAACAATGAACTGAGTTTTCTTTGTTTCATTCTTTCTTTTTGTAATCATTATTATTGCTAAAGCAATGACGCAGATACGGAAGCTGATGTTTCCCACTCGAAAAGTGCTGCCGTCCGGTACAACCTCATTGTGGAAAAGACGCAATTAACTCGGCTATCTCGCGAATCATGGTTTATAGAAGAACACACGAGAGATATGGTGACGTCGAGCGCAAACAGCAAGATAGAGCGCAGACTATAGAGTCTACTACACTTTTCTTTACCGTCACGCAGTCAGAAGCACGCCCAGGAACGTGCTTTCAGCGCGGTACAGATCACGCTGATCGGGAGTTTTCATATTAATATAACAAGCATCATGGTGATTATAAACTATGTGTAACATCTCTGTTAGCATTGGCGTATACATATAGGGGCCGGCTCAAGCCACCCCTATATTTTAAACACACACACACACACACACACACACACACACAACACACAAACAACACACACACACACACAGCACACACACACACACACACACAAATATATAATCATATATATATATATATATATATATATTATAATATATATAATTATAATTATAGATAGATTAAATAGATGATCAGGCAGAGTGTTCTTCCGGCTACCGAAATAAAAGTTATAAACTTCGTAGAATAGTGCAGTATAGGAAACAAAACAATAAATATTGGATTTATATTCCTACACAGTTTCGGCTGTGGACCAGCCTTCTTCGGAGGATGTATATATATATATATATATATATATATATATGTGTGTGTGTGTGGGGGGGGGGATGGAAAAGTGGGTAAAAAAATAACCAGCCGTGGACGGCTGGTTATTTTCCATTGGTTCTAATAACTTCCCCTGTACATTCCTTGGCATTACTGTCTGTTAGATCTCATTTATAAGTCACCAGAAGAAGCGAACGAGCAAACGAAAAACGATGCTTTATTGCCAACGTTACGGCCGGGGACCGGCCTTCGTCAGGGCATACGTGCATATTACACTAACACGCACTTCTTAAGGACATAGCATGGGGGCCCCCAATTGTGAATAGTCACTCTTAGCAATATTGACATACATGTTAACAAAAATATATTCAGACATGTGCAGCATTTTGTTGATAGCGGAGCAGCAGTGCACTATACAGAATATGGTAGGGCAAGGTGACTTGAAAACATAGATACAAATAATATGATGGACACTTGTGATATCGAAACATTTGTGAATGAACAAAAAAGGGCAATGCCATGGTAAGTTACGTTCGTTGTCAATGAAATATAATATCACCATTGATGTCACGAATGTGGTAACAGAGCGTGCATGCGTTCTGGTCAACTAACTAATGTGTCACCAATGACACCGCAACGTAATCACGGCAGTGAACAAACGTATACGTGGGCTACGACGGTTGATTTATCTGTTTTGCCGGTAAAAACGTAAGCCTCCCTGGGTTCTCGTTTATTCCAGACGCTACGGCGTTAAATTTATAAATAAGAAAAGATTCACGAACTTCCCTTTCGTAGTGCGATTTAAAACCAGATTCGAGTATTGTGGCAGTTATGTTGTCGAAAGAGTGGCCTGGGGTAGCGAGGTGTTTGGACAGGGGAAGGTAAGCAGGCACCTGACGTGTGACCTGTGATTATTGAAGCGCAACCGGAAAGCTGCCTCCGTTTGACCAATATATTGGAGGTCACACAATGAGCATTGAAGCAAGTACATTGCATTGCTCGTGTCGCAGTCGAAATTGCCTTTTATCCAGAGAGTGAAGTTTGACGCAGAGCTCCTAACAATACGCGACGTGGTCATGTGGGGGCACACCTTGCAGCGTGCCTTGTTGCATGGGTGACACCCCACATGGGCTGGCGTTGATAGTTTGGAGGACGTAAGTATGTCTCGTAGGTTTCTCGATCGGCGGTAAACTACTCGTGGAGGCTCCGGGAAGACGTCTTTGAGACGATTGCTCTGCATTAGTATGTTGTAGTGCTTTTTGAGGATCGCGTTAGCATTTGGAATTGACGGAGAATGTGTCAGAATTAAATTGTTGTGCTTCCGGTGCGCAGGTTCTTTATTTGATTTTAGAAGCGCTCTTCGGTCCATTGCATCGGCGCGCATGATCGCGTTGTCGATAATCTGAGGCGGGTACTGTTGTACAGTTAGGGCATCACGAAGCATACCGCAGTTTTCAACAAAGTCTGAATTTTCAGAGCACAGCCTTTTGAAACGAAGTGCTTGACTGTAGGGCATACTCGTCTTACAATGTTTTACATGGCTGCTTTTTGAAATGAAGGTATCGGTGAGCGTCGGTGGGTTTTCTGTATACTTCATTTTAATTCAGGCCTCTCACCTATGAGCTGTGCTTCACTAACTATAGCACCACACGAAGTTGGCAATCATATGTCGTTCTATCTTACGCTCGGTCATAGGCATGCGCACAGAGGGGGGAGGAGGCGCCCCCCCTCCTGGTTACCCAAGAGGGCGCTCGCGCATAAGCCAACCTTATACATTAACATAAAAGGGACCGCGGTCGGGCGCTGCGACTCAGGGGGGGGGGGGGGGGGGTCTTGCAGCGTCAGCTTCATACATATAACATAATACGGAGGGGGCACTACGACGAACTTACCTCCCCCTCCCTCTCCCCCCCCCCCCCCGAAGGGGAACCCTTCGCACGCATATGCGCTCGGTGGTCATCATCTTCACATATCAGCATTCATATTTTCCTGATTATAGCTGTGGCCATGTTGTAGCTTTACGGGCAGCATAGTACGTAAAGGGATTCAATGAAAGAAAGAAAGAAAGAAAGAAAGAGAGAGAGAAAGAAAGGAAGAAAGAAAGAAAGAGAGAAAGAAAGAAGAGAGAGAGAGAGAAAGAAGAAGAAAGAAGAAGAGAGAGAAGAAAGAAAGAAAGAAAGAAAGAAAGAAGAAGAAAGAAAGAAAGAAAGAAAGAAAAGAAAGAAAGAAAGAAAGAAAGAAAGAAAGAAAGAAAGAAAGAAAGAAAGAAAGAAAGAAAGAAAGAAAGAAGAAAGAAAGAAAGGGAAGTGTTACTCATCAACGCACATCTTCGCTTACCCCCGCGCTCCCTAACGAGCTGGGGATTCTGGATTTCCTTTTTTTATGTTTTTGAATACCCCTTTCGAGGCTCGGCTTTAATTCATCAAAGAAAATTTCAGTTATGAAATAAAGCGTCGATAAGTGCAGCACGGCGCTCACGCACTTTGCACCGATAGTTCAAGCAAGCTCATTGCATTTCGAAATAAACCCCGCACACACACAGCAAGCAACGACAGTTCTGCGAAAAACGAGAAAGAAACAAACTAAAACATGTAACCCCCCACCCTTATTGTTCGCACTAAAGTCAAATGATAATGCATCATTGCGTAACAAATTACTTTTGGTCCTGGTCTTCAGCGCTTCTATACTATTAGTAACAGCATTACGCCTGTTTTTATTACGCATACCCAAGGGCGAAATAAGAAATGGGCGTTAGCAGAAATTCTATTACCTATAGGCCTCGTTGTTTTTAATGCTGTAAGCTCAAAAAACCCCTTAAGCAGAGTTTAATGAAAATAAGTGCGTTCGTTCTTCTGGTTTTTTTTATTCCTTAGAACATCTAATCGAGAGCACCCCAATGGCCTTTCGCCATATTTTATGTTCAACGGAAATACGTTTTGCATGCGTCCGTGAGCGCATAGATAGGGCAATGTGCGCACAGGTTATATTGTGTAGGACTGTCGTAGGTGTGGTATAATGCCTTCCTGGTCGTTCTTTCTTCTTTTATTGTTCTGCTTCAGCTACGTCATTAAAGCTCGTTTTGTTTGCGTTTAATCATAGAAGCGTATAGTTGCTCACCTCGTCAGTAAACTAAAAATAAAGAAAGAAAAAAAACAATGATACACAGCGCTAAGTACTGCACGTATGGTTCAAAGTGAAACGCGCGTACTATACAATTGTCACTTTATAAGAAAAAAAATAAGTTGGGACTTCATTTTTTATCCAGCTATATTCGTAGGTTTTTTCTAGAGCGGCGTCGATCGCCCCTAGCGCTCTGAGTAACGACTTTATGTTAAAATGAAACTTCAGGTAGCACCAAGTATAAAATATCATTATGAAGCGTTCTGTTGTGAGGAACACCGGATTAATTTCGACCGCCTGGGTATAGTTACCGTGTGCGCTGACCTATAAGCATGACGGTTGTTTTTGAACTTCGTAATTCGCCGCGACCACGAATCGAACCCATGTCCTCCAGTCTGGGAGCGTCATATAGCCACTCAGTTACCACAATGTGCAAAGTTATCTCGTAAGAACGTTGGCTCCCCATATTTTATCTTTGTTTCAACGACCATGCGCTTCACGGCTAGCCTCCGTCTTTCCCTGTAACTGTCGGGTGTTCGTGTGTTGTCAAGAACTTCTACATCTCGCTGTACCTCGTGCCGTGGTGCGTAGGTTACGCGGTATAGTCGGCTGCTGACCAGTGGCATAGCCAGATCAGGAGCCGACTACTCTAAAAAAATAAAAAATTCGCCTACGGCTCTGGCTGACCAGAATGTCACGGGATCGATGCTGGCCGCGGCGGCCGCATATAGATGGCGCAAGAATGCTGGAGTCCCGTGCAGTGGCAGATCTTGATGCAGATTGAAGAACACTGGGTCGTCGAAATTTATGCAGGCTTCCACTGCAACGTGCCTCATAAAAGGGTTTCGGTACATAAAACACCAGATATAATCGCCATTCTTGAGTTACGTCTCGCTTGCTTACCATCTGAGTTCGCCCCGCCGCGGTGGTCTAGTGGCTAAGGTACTCGGCTGCTGACCCGTAGGTCGCGGGTTCGAATCCCGGCTGCGGCGGCTGCATTTCCGATGGAGGCGGAAATGTTGTAGGCCCGCGTGCTCAGATTTGGGTGCACGTTAAAGAACCCCAGGTGGTCGAAATTTCTGGAGCCCTCCACTACTGCGTCAATAGCTATGTTTTATTTGTTTTTATGTTCATCATGCACAGGAGGTCCCAATTCAGTCTCCGACTACGGGACCTCCTTCTGTATACTGTCTGTAATGACTTTACTTCATAGTAACAATAAAATTTGATTCTGATTCTCATAATCATATGCTGGTTTTGGGACGTCAAACCCCACATATCAATAATCAAATCAACCATCTGAGTTCAATAAACATCGTTAAAAAAGCACTGTATACACGCCACAATTGGCAGTACACACACTTTTCGCGCAAAGCACTTTTTCAGGCGATGCACGCTTCGCCATGCGCTGGGGGGCGCTGATATAACCATGCGTGGGCAGGTGACCTCCTTCCAGAAATCTCTTATTCTGACGTCCGGGCGGCAGCTTGCCGCGGCAAAGCAATCACATGTCCGTTTTCCCGAAATTGCTTGGTCCTCCCACGCGCCCTTTCTTTGTGTCAACGTGACAAGAAAGTCACGTGCAGCTGCAGCGCTACAGAGACTACGAAAGCAGGTGGCGCGAAGATTGCGAAAGAATATAGCGAGCAGATACGGGAACGCCTATAGCCTCGGGAAAGTACAGTGTGCCTTGTCTATAAATGATTTAGTAACAAGAGCCGATCGACATGAAATAACAGGCACGATGACAAAGCAAGTCGAAAAAAAAACATAATAAAAAGGTCACCGCCTATGTTGAGTCAAGAATTCCATTCTTTTTATTTGTTTTCTTGTTCTTTTCAAAGAAGTGTGAAGAGGCGGTTATAAGCTTCGTTATCATTTTTTTTATTTATCGTAATGTTCTGATCTTCAACGCCGAAAAAAAATTTGAAGTCATTGTGTAACAAATAAAAATAAATAAATAAGGTAATTTCCAACTGGGTCAAGCGTCACTCTTTTTCTTCAGCTGCATATATGTTCTGTATTATCTAAAAAATATGAAAAAAGAAAGTTGGAGAGAAAAAAGGAAGGCCGGGAGGTTAACCAGATGCTAGTATCCGGTATGCTACCCTACACTGGGGTTGGGGAACTGGAGATTGAAAGACAGAGAAAGAGTTAAAAAATAAATAGGAGAAAAACACGGACACACAGGCACACACACAATCAATCCACTCAGAGGCGTTCGGACAGGCCATAGCTCACAAAAAGTCTAGTAGCGCTTGCGCGGTCATCTTCTGTGATGATGAGTCATGACGATGGTGCAGAAAGTTAGACGAATGAAAATATACATGTTCTCAGCGCTTCTACAGTTAGCGCTTGCTGACGAAAAATGTCTTGCAGTTTTTGCGTTTCACTGATCGCGACATACATCGTGTTACTGCTACATGTCTTCTCAGCATGATTGGTGCATAAACTGCGAATAAACATTTTAAAAAGAACAAAATGTTTGAAGCGATAATAAACACAAAGCTGCAGACGCACAACTCTTCTGTGCCAGCTTCCTTTCCTCCTGCAGGATCAGGAAGACGCTTTCACTTAACGAGAAATGTGTGGTATAGTGACTTTTCGTCGAAGAACTGGTTTATCTTGAAGCTTGTTTTTGTTTTTGTTTTTTGTTTTTTTTATTTTCGTCCTGCTTGATGAGACCTTTCTATTAACGTTTCACTGCTTTTCTCAGCCATGAGATTTTTTTTTGGCCTTCATCCTCTGTTTTTTTTTTTTTTTTGACGTGCCTCAAACGTCACGTCCTACATTGCGTGGCTGCCCATCAATCTAGTCAAAAGCTGAACTGTGAGACTCGACGACTCGGAGACCAGTAACCTCGCTTGAATGGCGCCATTTATCAGCGGAATCCTCACATTTATTATTAAATCTTGACCGTTTTGACTTTCTGTTCTCTTTAGTAAGTACCTTAACTTTTGTACCCTTCTCAAGGCATCAGTGAAGTGTTGTTGTACCAAACCGTTTCCATGGTGTACTTATCATCCTCTTTCCCTCCCCCTCCCCCCTTGATTCACCGTTCTATTTTCGTGTCAGCCCCATATTGAAAAAAATTATTCACAGATATTACATCGCTGTCATGCGGTGAGTCTCACGTCATTTACAACAAATGCCACTCGTTCTTGATGTAATTCATTTACTGCCACATAGAAAAGCTAATGGCATTCCATGAAAACGACAATTGCGATCGAATGCATCCATCACTAATCAATCACTGAGTTCGCGGAGTTCAAGGCCAATCGGCTTCTCAATCGACAAGTTTGGCGAAGTCGCGGACATTTTGTCTCAGGCGCAAATGCGTAGTCCAGCTTGACATCAGGGACGTACTAAGGCTGTGCTAGTAACGCATGAAATTCTAAACGTAAATGTTTCCCGAAATTTTGAAGTCCCAACACCATGATATAATTATGAGGGACGCAATAGTGGAGGGCTCCGAAAATTTCCATTCCCTCTGGTTCTTTAGCGCGCACCCAAATCTGAGCTCACGGATTTAAAGCATTTCGCTTTTATCTAAATGAGGCCTCCATGGCCGATATTGGATCCCATGAGCTTAGAGTGAACAGTTAAGCATCGTAACTACTTTAGGCCAACAGGAGAGCAAAGTTCCAGCTTAACTTTCCCGCACGTTTCTAACTGACACTAATTCAGACGTAATCTGATTTCGTACCACTTTAGCGCAGGTGCGAGAATTCTACGTTGTCGCATCGACAAATCGACAAACCGCAACACCAGTTGCGATTGGTTGTTTGAGAAAGAAAATAAAACAAAACAGCTGCAGGTCTTTTTTTTTTCTTTCTTACCGTGGCAGTGATGTTTCTCTTTGCGCAATAACTTTTTTTCTTGACTTGGGCATAAGAGTCACACGCCATTTGATGTGGCTGTAGCAAACAACATAACGACCATGATACCGACACAACTTGAAGTCTCGTTCTCGTTATGGGCACGCTACTAAAGCAATAACCCAAAAAGAAAAAAGTGAAGAAAACAGAACCCACGCCACGCCTCTCTCTCGGTCCGTGCACCTCGATTCCATCCCCGCCTTGGCATGACAGTCGGATACAATGCGAAAACGAGGGCGGCACGGCCATCTTCGTATCAGAGGCGGTCGCCAACAACACGCCAGGAGGCACAATACACAAGCCGAGTTTGGTATAATCTCCCCGCCTCCTCCCCGTACACGCAGCCCAAAAGACCTCGACAGACCCCCCCCCCCCCCCCCCCCGCCTTTGGATGGCATGACGGGACAGTCTGTCTTCGAACCGTGTCTGCCGAAGAAGATAGACCATTCGCGAGTCTATAAAGACTCTTTTGGTACACAGAATCGAGAGCCAGTGATCTATCTGGGACGCAAAAGGGGGCCCCTTGTCCCGGCATCTTATTGTGTTCGCCGCCCTCGAGTCACGACGGGCCCGGTTCGGCCGCTGATTCAGCTTCTTTGTCTTGCTCCTATGTTTTCTATTTCTACTTCGTTATTTCACTTATCTTTCTCCCCACCTACCTTTGCCTTTTTTCCCCCTCTGTATGCCAGCTTAAGACGCCTCCTTGGTAGCGAAGTGGACACTTGTCCATACGAAGGAATATAATACAACGACAATCTCGCGTCGTCTGCTCTAAACAGAGCTCTTCCACCTCGCCGCAACCGAATTGGAGCAGACGACGCCTATACTCATCGGAAGCTAAGGGAATGACGCGCAAATTTTGGTGTATTCGGCACGGGTGTCCGGCGTACGTGCCTCGAGTATCGGCGGAAATGTAGCGTGGTCGCACGGGTCACCCGCATGCATTTACGCAACGCGCGCACACACATGGACGGACTCGCCGCCAGGGCCACACGAATACGCTTTACACTGAGCCCGCCGTGCATGGGAAGCCCTGCGTGACTATGCAGTCATCTCGTCACGTCAATCAATGGTAGCGCGAGTAATTTGCAAGTCTGTAGAGCTTGACTCTTCCCGACAACGTAGCTTCTCTCTCTCTATCCGTAGCACCAAGCTCGCTGCGCCTTTTCTTCTTGAGGACTACTTTATTTCATGGGCCATTTCACGGTGGCATCTTGAAGCGCGGCGTGGCAGTCCCCGTACAGTGTAGCTGGCGACGAGCTGAGCCAGGAAGGAGGCCCTGTGGCCGAGCTGGTTTCGATTCGTCACTTCTCTTTGTTTATTGTATTTTTTCTTTCGGTGTAGAAAAGTAAATGCACGTCACTCAAAGCGACTCGCCGGTGTGCTGCTCGTGACCCCCTTCCCCTCCCTGAACCACTCTCCGCCTGTGATGTTGGTTCACTCCGTTGTGCCCGCGCCCATTCCTTATTATTTTTATTTTCTCACGTCATCCGCAAACCAAGCATTCATTTTTTCTATTTTCCAGACCTTATTTGTTGCCTTTTTTCCTCTCTGTTGTGGGGCTGAAGGCGGCGGCACGATACGACAAAAAAGACGCAGCTGCTATGGCTGCAGCACGGTTCGAGCAAGCACGCCGTGGGATAACACTAGGAGTGCGCTTGCTCTCTGAAAAGAAGGGGGACCGCAAAAAAAGAAACGGCCGGTACGAATATCCCTGCAAGTGCGGCTCCTCGACTCGCACGGGCGTAACGCTTCGGGGTGCGGTCAGGTGCCCGTGGTTGTGGACAGCTGCGACCGGTCGGCGTAAAGGACCTGCCCCGGCTGCCCTCGTTTTCACGTTCGTATACACGATGCAAAAAAAAACGAACAAAATAAAATCGTGTTCTGAGAAGTGGGCGAGCGGCGATGTCGCTTGTTTTCGAAAGACTCGACACTTGGCTGGGCCGTTTGTTGTGACGTGGACCACTGCACCGCGATTTCTTTTATTTCCTTTCTCTTTTTTTTTTGCTGCCGCCATTCGACGAATAATGAGCAAGAGGACGCGATCAGATGAAACAGATTGATTTTTTTTATGATATGGTGCAGCGTTACTTGAACCACGTACCGCACCACGATTAGGAAGCGTTTTGTCATTGTACGGATAAGCACAATTAAAGTACGTGAGCGTTCAGGACCGTATTTGCTGTTTGAATGTGTGAATGTTCTAGAGTTCGCATTTCAGTGGGTATTGTTCATGCAGCTCTTTCGATTTTTGATTATCTATCTATCTATCTATCTATCTATCTATCTATCTATCTATCTATCTATCTATCTATCTATCTATCTATCTATCTATCTATCTATCTATCTATCTATCTATCTATCTATCTATCTATCTATCTGATTGTGTATCCCTTAACAATTTCTATCACAAGAAAACGTCATGGACGTCTTCTTGAAACTTAGAAATAAGTCGAAAAAAAAAGAACGCCTCGGAAATAGCCCACGTGTGCGTGTACGATGACATATCTTTTTCTGAACTCCCATCTATTGTTTACCTTCTTGCTGCCCTTAGGGGCATTTGAAAAAAAAAAGTCTAGCTGCACTTTTAGTGGATAAAGCGGATCGCAAGACGCGCGTACTCATGGTGGCATTCCGAACACTGCCCGTATCCGCCTTAACCAACCGCACAGATGCAGAGTCGGTCGCATGAGCTGGAACGACGTTTGTTGACGCGTCCCGCTGTCGTGACCTTCTTTTTTTCTCTTTTTTACTGTCTTAACACGTGGCGTCGCCCGCCTTCAGTTCGACACGTGGCGTCTTGACAGCTATAGAGCCGCACGGAGGTCTATGCGCATTTGTCATTGAGACAGCGCAGACGCGCGCCCAGCAGCCCTCGCCTTTCGTGGCTATACATACACAGGCGTAAACCACAACACACAAAAGGCACGTGTGCGCGCTTTCAAAGGAGCGGAGCAGGTCATCATTCTTAAAATATATTAAGTGTTCGTGAAGGTGCTATAATGCGCACAATGCTTAATGGCGCGGATTTTACGGGTAATACGGCGCAAGCTTCGACCATTGGCACCGCTGAACACATGATCGGTGTATTCACAGCGTGTGCAGGGGTTTAGGTTGTTTCACGTACCTGTCTCGTCTACCTCTCCACTACTTGTCGACACTCCTCCCTCGGGCGGGCTGCTTCGGAAGAACGTAGTTTACCGTTGACCAGGCCAGTCAGCGCAGTTGCTTGCGCTGCGCAAAAAAGGACAGAGGCACGTTAAACCACAAGACAAAGTTTGCTGGCACCGTTTTACATTTTCATCGTCGTTATCAGCACTAAACTTTTATGCCACCAAAGGACGAAGTCTTGTGACATTACCCTGTTTATCTCGTCATACATGGAAGAAGAAGAGGCGGGCCAGGACGAAAATCAGGTTTGTTACCCCTAAACTCAGATACGGTGCAGGCAGAAGCGTATGGACAGCACGTAGCAACTGTCTCTCAGCTTCACTAACGCGAAACTGGGGGAGGTACGTGTGAGACATGCAGAGAGCGCTGATGTTTCCCGCAGCAATGTCTATGCTAATGAATCGGCAATTGTATACAGAAAAAAAAGGAATGGGGAATTTGACTAAGATAATTTATGACATCGTTTGAGAAAGATTTCTTCGATGAGGATCTAGTTGCGGCAAGCCCGAAACGAGGTATGTAGAGAAGGTGTTTTTCAGCTTCGTATGTGGGACTGCCGACATGCCCAGTTTAAGTTCTATACAGCATGTAGGGAAGAGCGTGCCAGTTCCATGTGTTGGGCAGTCGTTTTCTTTATTCTTAGTGCACAAGTGGCAAGTAAACTACCATCACGTTTCAGATATGCTTCAGAAAGCGGTGTTTCAAATAGGTGACTTTACCGCAGAGCTACACGTTAAAAAAACTTGAGGCTCTTGATAAATCTTGTCGTGGATTCTGGCACCACTGCAAGACCAAACGTAATGTTTTAGGCCGTCACAAGGGACCTTCATCTCATGATATGCATTTGAACCGCTGGTGAGTAGTGGGACTTGCCCCAGTTTTTATAATGCATCTGTTTGTCACGCACCCTGACGACGACATGAGAAGCCGATACCCTAGGGTGTTTCACCACACTATTTTCAAAGCGATCAGATCATAATACGCTGTAGCCGAGCAGATTCTAACGTAAAAGTCACAGTGAAACCCAACTGATGTCCCGGGCTTTCGCCGCCCTCTGTTTGGGATTGGTCAAGTGAAGTCGCCATTGCAACATACTTCATTCAGGCGGTAATCTGCGTTGATTCGATGCAGAATAGCGATTCACGAACAGTTGCTTAGCATACACTGCATATAACCGCGGACGTTCACACCGAGCACAGTTCGAGCGTTAGAAATTTACGAGTTTATGACGCGAATGCATTGTTGTCATAAACTGAAGAACTTTAACAATCGATTTTTTCACAATAAATATGTTTCTCATCTTTTTGCCCCTCTCTTCCACCAACTTGCGTCAACGAGGCTGCAGCTAGCGCGCGACCGCGTCAATTGGAGAAACGTGGGAGAGGCTTTCCCCTGTAGTGAGCGTAGCCGTGATGATGATGATGATGATGATCATGATGATCATGATGGTGAATACTCCCTAGTGGTGCCCATGTCATTGCTAATGTTGGTTGGTGCAGGAAAACTGTCTGGTACTGGATTGAGATGTACTGGGATCGATACCCAGCACCTCCACCAGTGTCACGACGTCAAAACAGAGATCTTGCCTCAGAGATTGAGACACCAGAAGCAGCTCAATTTTTTAAATTAGAACGCGCCAGCAAGTTCTTCTTTTTCGTCCATTTCGTAGTCCTTCGTGGCACATGCACAACTGCCATCGTCTTTCTTGAGCAAGCACGTGACGATATCCGATAATGTTGGTTAGTGTTACCTAAGGTTGACTAAATTGTGGCTAACTATGGCTAAGCGATGTTAAAATCGGCTAATAGCTGTCGTAGAAGCAACATTGTAATCATTCAATCTCCCTTCTTCAATGACTGAGTTGTAGACCAAATTTTGCGGGGTATCCGGGATCACAATATCACATTGATCGCGATGCACTATGCAAATTGGAATCGCACCTCAGGGCTATGATTCATCGCTGTGCCTCGGGCGTTACCCACGTGTACGCGCGCGTGACCTTGAGGCGTGTCCTTACACGTCGCCATCAAAGGAACGATGCGACGGGGCCCCGGGCGCACCAAGCCTTTGGGCCTGAGAAACGGGCTCCTCGCCGCGCCCACCGGGTCAGCCGGAAAATTGGCCGGTGAACAGCGAAGCGTAGTGAGAAAAAATAATCATACAAACAAGATGCAGCTGGGGGGCGGGGGGGGGGGGTCTGTTTCGACAGGAAGCACATCGCCGAAGTGTCGCTTTTCTTCTTTTCGTTGCTTGGACATTGTGGCGGTGGGCGCCTGAGGAGCAGCCGGGGATGCGATTCATGGAGCGGATGGCTCCCGACATTCGTGTGAATCGTACAGAATGCCGCGTTAAAGATGTGAAGTACGTAGGCAAGGTTTGATTAGTACGGCAATGACGGATAATGTAGTGAGAGCAGTGTTAATAATTTGCCCTGCCGCGGTGGTCTAGTGGCTAAGGTACTCGGCTGCTGACCCGCAGGTCGCGGATTCGAATCCCGGCTGCGGCGGCTGCATTTCCGATGGAGGCGGAAATGTTATAGGCCCGTGTGCTCAGATTTGGGTGCACGTTAAAGAACCCCAGGTGGTCGAAATTTCCGGAGCCCTCCACTACGGCGTCTCTCATAATCATAGCGTGGTTTTGGGACGTTAAACCCCACAAATCAATCAGTGTTAATAATTTGTAAAGTTATATCAGTTAGGAGAAACAACATAAACGATGACAACAGGGTTACAAAGAGGCCTTGCAAGCTTGCGCGTATATACATCCGAAGCAACGAGGACGACAATAGGGAGAACGTTCGTTGAATATATCGCACGCCGAATCAGTCAATTAAATAATCAATCAATCAATAAACTCATTCGTACGTGAATAACAGACATACTAATAAACAGTCTAGAATGGATGCTGTGGGGTGGGGCAATAAGACAATGGTGTTTTCTAAGGTTTTAAGCCCGTTTAAGGAAGCATCAACAGCAGCACTTCAGCCTCATTCGGTGCCAGAGTAGACTTTGCCATACGTGTAGTGGTGTGACATAGAGTCAGAAATATTACCTGTGAGAAGAAGACCCCCCCCCCCCCTGTGAGGGGGGGGTCTAGAAATGTATGTTCAGTCGTGTGTTTGTATGTGTACGGGTATAGTATATACACATGCATTTTTTTTACGGGGGGCGACAAGGGGGTGGGGGCGTTTGAACCTTTGCAATCACCCTTCTGGCCGTGCCACTGTGTAGCGTACGGCTGCGCCACGAGTGGCTTGAGTAAGGCGCTGTGCAAAATGTCATTCAGCGTACGTGTCATCATGACCATCGCTTGCCCCCCATCGTCCTGGAGTTCGCAACATCCCACAAGATCGGAGACGCATCGGAAGCGGAAGCGTTGTTGCTTCAAGACGATCGACAACGCCCGTCGTTCATCGTGACGTTGGGGCGTAGCTAGATGGGCTGTTTCGGTGTCAATGGAGCATTGCCGAAACCCTCCTTTCCTTCCTGTTTGACTCCTCACCGAAGAGTGTGCCTGTTGTTCGCTATGCCGCTCTTCGAACGAAGCGACATTGATTGATTTGTGGGGTTTAACGTCCCAAAACCACCATATGATTATGAGAGACGCCGTAGTGGAGGGCTCCGGAAATTTCGACCACCTGGGGTTCTTTAACGTGCACCCAAATCTGAGTACACGGGCCTACAACATTTCCGCCTCCGTCGGAAATGCAGCCGCCACAGCCGGGATTTGATCCCGCGACCTGCGGGTCAGCAGCCGAGTACCTTAGCCATAGACCACCGTGGCGGGGCTCGAACGAAGGGACAGTCATTATGGAAAATGGGAAGACACGCCTTCAGTGTTTTTGACCAGGTATCATGTTGCCATGACAGGCTGTGCCAGTCCATGGGTGCATCATCTCAATCTTTTCTATGCACAACCACTGCAACACTTATAGAGACACAAATTACGCAAATTAGACATATGGGTGTTCTGTATAGAAAACAAAAACCTTCAATCCGGCCACATCATTATAGGCGAGTGCTGTTGATCGTCGCGTCCCGGGGAATGCGTTGCGAAGTCGTTTCTTCGAGCTGTTTCGACAGCGAAAGTTGTCTCAGTTGTCGTTTTCCGGGAAACAAACTAGACGCAGGACAATTAGGTGCGAGCCTTCGCAGTGAATCGATCGCACTATGTGCTTCAGTAACGCAGCTACTGTGGTTCCTATTCACCGCAACTAATATATTTCAAAACAAGATCTCACAAGAAAGCCATCAATGCTAATTTCTTCGTAGATGTGTAATCCTGTCTGAGTGCAGAGACTTACTCGGTACGCAACAACGCAAACTAAAGTGGGTTTCAAAAATGTCAAGGTCCACGACAGATGTCGCGAAAATTCATGTCATCATAATTTCAAAAATTTACCGTGCAGATCGGGAAAAGATAACGCAGGACATCCATGGCCAAGCCTGGATGTCCTGCGTTTGATGTGCTGCGTTTGATAACCTATTAAACTTAGAAAGGGAAACTGCGATCAGCCGCATAAACGAATGAGCAGAACCAGGCCGTTCGCTTGATATCCAGTAAGACAGAAGCGCTGCCAAGCACACATTAGTGTTCGCTAACTATACATAGCCATGACGGACATTTAATTACACGTTTATGTATTGCAGCGTCTGAACGGAACACTAGCAGTGAAAAAAAAAAATCAGGATGAGCGAGCTTAACTGGTACGTATTCATTCTAAAAGACAGGGCGTACAATTGCGGACATAAGAAAGAGGTCAGGGCACCGCCATGGTGTTCTGACATCCTTCTTTTGACTGTGTTTGCACGCCTCAGCTTCTAGAATGAGCGAAATAAGAATCTTCACACGGTGCAAGCTCGTTAGAGTAACATGGTTTTACGCGTAGTACAAGCGCGTAGGAACAAGGAATGGTGGTCGAAAAGAACGATAAAATCTGCCGCACCCGGAGCCGCACCAGCGTGGCCCGACTTCCATTCCGCTTGCAAGCAGCGTTATACCAGCAGTACACCTAGCAGAAGAAGAGTACCTGGAAAGGTGCAAGGGAAAGGAGGCGTCTTTTGGAGGTCTCAGATGGGAGCGGAGGGGACGGAAGCTATCATCTCGTTCTCTCATTCGCATGCAGGCACGATCGTCTACAGGCGCCGAGAACCGTGCATGGAAAGCGGGGCTGTTCAGGACACGAGGAGAAAAAGAGGGTGGCATTAAAAGGCTACGCTATGCAGCCCAGCCAGCTGCGCCACCCGATTGCCGATGGGGGCCCCAGAGAGTGCGGCGTCCTGGAGGTGGCGGTTCCCAGGCGCCCCCCCCTCCCCCTCATAACCCCAGGTGTATATACTATACGGTGGCCGCCCAAGCCCAAGGGCCGGCCGGCCGGCCGAGTTGTCGGTCGCCAGAGCGGCGCCGCGCGCATCTTGAAGACGTGCGGAGTGACCTTCGAAGCAAGCGCTGCCCGCGGGTGCGAATCTCCCTCGCAGGCGGGCGAAGAACATGGCCAGGCCCACTTTGTCCCACCGAAGGGAACGCATGGGCCGACCACTTGGTTTTGGTGGCGACTAGCCATGCACACGTGTCTCGCTCTTATAGCTGCTGCTTTTGTTGTTGCTTTTCGTTGTTGTTGTTGTGTCCACGAAGAAATGCCTTCCTTTCTATGTAACAAATACATAATCGTAAGGAAACAAATAAAATTTACAACAGGAAAAGAACTGTTCCTGACGGTTGGTACCACTAACAGCGTAACTTTGAGGACGCTTCAATGAGTTTGTGTAGAGTAACTAGAATAGCGCCTTGGCTTGCAACTGACAGGCTTCAAAGGACAAAAGGTTCGATTATATTCAAGTTGAGCCCTGCTACTATTACACCGTGGCCCTGCTTTTCCGCGGTCATTGTTGTTGTTGTTGTTGTTGTTGTTGTTGTTGTTGTTGTTGTTGTTGTTGTTGTTGTTGTTGTTGTTGTTGTTGTTGTTAAGAGAGGTGGTAGTGGCGGTATGAGTGGTGCCGATGCTTGTGCGAATAAATAGCGACGTGCAGATTGCCAAAATGCGTCTGATAGACTTTTCTCTGGGTTTAGAGGCTTGTTCAACTGGACATATAACGTACAGCCAACGCCAACTAAACGAGCTAATTCAGCAACTGAATAGCCTTTAAAATATTCACGATGCTTACTATCTGAAGACAAAACCTTTTCTATTTATTCTGGTGTATACAGTGCGTGGCCTATATACTGAAATTCCAGACGCGTTAGTTATTCTTCAAACGTCAAGCAGATATAAAGTGAAATTCCGGAGCCATGTGTGGACTTCCCTCCTGTTTATCGCGGGAGACGACCGTAGACGTTCTGTGGGCAGTCAATACAATCTTCTCATTTGGCTGCGTGTACCTTTGCGGGATTATTGATTGATTTGATTGATTTGTGGGGTTTAACGTCCCGAAACCACCATATGTATATCAGAGACGCCGTAGTGGAGGGCTGCGGAAATTTCGACCACTTGGGGTTCTTTAACGTGCACCCAAATCTGAGTACACGGGCCTACAACATTTCCGCCTCCGTCGGAAATGCAGCCGCCGCAGCCGGGATTCGATTCCGCGACCTGCGGGTCAGCAGCCGAGTACCTTAGCCACTAGACCACCGCGGCGGGGCTTTTGCGGGGTTACAAAAGCCTGCATTATACACGTAGACGGCGTGGCAGCGTCTTCGTGTTGTGCCTCGCTTTGTCCAAAAATGTAGCCCGTTTATGCAGTCATCATCGTCTGCAGGCCACATGCAACGGCCTTTTCCATTGTTTACGCCCGTCAAACAACATGTTCTTCGAAGAGCTGGGAAATGGCGAAGAAAGCTCGCGTTATCTGCCGGCATTGTGCTTATAGGAGTGCGAAATCGTTTGAACGCGCTTCCATTTTTTTTGCTCACTCTTGCGAGGACAAAACGACGTGAATGGCGTCTACTCGTAAACGACGTTCTTGCGCAATATACTATAAATAATGTTTAAATTAAAGTTCTACATAGGAAATATATGTTCCATATTCACTGAAGAATGATAATACGGATGGCGAATACGGAACGCGGAATGTATTCTGTGTCATGACAACCTCGTAACGGCGAGATCGTACGGTTTGATTATTTCGCCCCCTACATCCATCTCTCCCCTCCCCCCCCCCCCCACCACTGCAGTGTAGCATACCGGAAGTGCATCTGGTTAATCTCCCTGCATTTCCTTGCAACTCTCTCTCTCTCTCTTTTCTTTTGTGGTATAATGAAAGAAAGCTTAATGTTCTGCGAATAGGTTCAGTCGTTTTCGGCATATGCTAGAAAATTAGAGACATTCGCAGGTGTGTTGGAATAACATACCAAATATTTGCTTCGAATATCATTCGCGACTCGTTCCGAGCCTTGAAGGCCATTTTTCGTTGTCTGTGCGTTCGAGTAAGGGCTTACAGACGCCTTCCGACCAATGTATATCTGAGTTCCAGTGGCAATAGAGCAATTATTTTTATTGTGCATTATTTCCCGACATTTGCTTCAACGTGTTTACGGCATTACGTTCAAATTACTGGCATCGTCAACTTTCACAAAGGCATCTCTCTTGCCTACGCGGTCGGACTCTGAATAAAATACTAGCCAGAAACATGCGACATTATGAATGCCACATGGGTACGTGGAAAGTTTTTTCAGGGATTGTCTACTATACTGCATTGCAAGACGTCAAACGAAATGGCGCTACAGATGTATACCCGGAAAAGTGACTGTGAATGTGTTGGTTTTGCAATCGCGAGAAAACGATCCCAAACGACGTCCAGGCAGCTGTGGTTACTTCGGAATAAGTGGTAGCTAGGACTAAACGCGACGTTGAAATCAGGAAGCAAGAAATCGCAAAGCTTACAAAGTGAACGCACGTGCACTAAGTATATGACGCTTCCACAGTGCTAACCGGAGAGACTCCGCCCATAAATGTTGGGTGTTACAGGAAAAGGTAACTGTCATTCTCAGCGTATATATGTTACGAGAAACCACTAAGATGAAGCGGTTGTAGAGGAAGAAGCCTGTACACGAATAACATCCCTCTACTCTTCAAGTGAAGTCATACTGGTTCATTACGGCATAAGTGACAACAGTGCGGCCTTTCTTTGTGTGGCGAAATCAGTCAGCACGATGACTTTCTTTCGGATCCTGTTTCGTACTCAGTGAGGTCTTTTCTTTTCTTTCTGTAGCATGTGCAGTATAACAGTAATGATATCTGAGGTTTCTACATGTCAAAACCCTGATGTGATTAAAAGGCACGACTCATTAAAGGGCTCAATGGGAGTTCCTATATAAACGTGCACTGACGTTGTACATTACAACGGCGTCTAGCATTTAATCTCCATCGAAATTGTGACCACCGCAGCCGGGATTCGATCCCGCGATTTCCAGGTGAGCCGCCGAGCCCTGTAACCACTGTAATACAGAACTTGACTCGTACAGTATGAAATATCAATACCAAATCCAAACAATATAACCTACTGATGAATTCATTTACAAGAGGGGTGGGCTGAACGCCATTACCTTCTTCCTCTAGCGTAACTGTTTAAAGTTCTTCCAAAGCATGAAATGTTTCATGTATTTAAAATGTGCATTTATATCCGTTTCTCTCTATGCTGATCCGGTCTTTCTGTACGCGTAATCTCGCAAACCCTAATCCGATAGTAAAGCGAATGTAAGGTGAGACGATTTCGTACACCTCGCCTCCCCGGTATCGCGCACCCTTGCAATCAATGGACCTGTGCAGGGCTAAATATGTAGTGCAACACACAATACACGCTGACTGCTGCTCGAGAAGAACTCTCATCTCGTAAAAAGGAAAGCATTTGCTTTACTGCTTGCTCAGCTGAATTCACATCGAGCCAGTCTTTTGCAGCGTACTGGGGGCCAGTCCACTGGTACAGCCAGCTCTCTTATCGACAATTGCCCATTGTTAGTGCGTCGGGCCGCGAATTTTAAGAAGCGATCTTCGCCCGCTTCGATGGTCAAGACACCTCGCGAGCGTGACCCCGAAACGAACTTCACTACGCATGACAACGCCGACGATCCTTTATTCTGGCAGTGGAATATAATAAATCAAATCACCTGCAGATTTGCTTGGTCGTTGCACCGCTTGTTATTCAGGTGGCGATCGTCGTGTGTGCGTGCTCATTTCGTATACACTCACTGATTACTTTACGGATGTTTGCTTGGCACACACGCCCCTGCAGTTAGGTTTAACGGCAAGGAATCCTTGCTCCGCCAGTGCAGACACACTGCAAGTCGTCAGCACTTCGCAACTCGGGGAAATTAATGGCAATTGTAAAACGGCCCGCTGCGTCGAGTGATGACAAACGTTGCGGGGAGAACGCGTTTTCAAGCTTAGTCGAAGGTGGCACAGTCTATGAGAGTACGCAAAATCCACAATGACCCCCTCCGTCGGTCCGTGCTTTCTTCTTCTAATTTCCGTCACGTACGCACACTAACAATAGGTTCGAAGCGGACCGAACAGAAAGGCGACGAAGGATGTTGCGACCTCCGGGGCCAACCATTTTCGCTTAGTGCACGCACTGTACACACAATGAGGAACGGTGTTTCGAATGCGCTCGACGTACTTGCACGTACAGACGGGCTCACGGTTAAAGGGAACAGTTTCTTCCACACCATGTCCGGATTTCGGTCTCTGGCAAAATCATAGTGACTTAGATTTGCATGAGACTACTGCTGGTTGACTGTTATGACTCCTTCTGGTAGACTAGTGCCGTGCACGAACAATTTTTCCGTGTCCACTCGCAGTTGTGGGGCCCGCAATGTGACAGGTGCTGATTAGAGTGTTCCCCTGAACAGTGGACGGTACTGCACACATCCACAGCCACTCGGTGGAGCGCCTTCGGTATGCCATTTCGCATCAATCATTAGCTACACTTGCTTTCTTTCGTGTATTTCTTGATTGAATTATTTATCAATGGCAGCAAGAGAAGAGAGACGTATAGGTGAATGTAAAAGACCCAAAGGTTGCGGGATCGAATGCCGGCCGCACTTATACGAAGGCAAAAGCGCTAGAAGGCCGTGTTTTTAGATTTAGGCGCACGAAATGGTCGAAAACATTAGAGCCCTCCACTACGGTCTTTCTCGTAATCATATATCGTGGTTTCTGGACGTAAAACACCAACAATTATTATTATTATGGCTGTAAATGATATATTCACACAAGTTTACAATGTACGCAGCCTATATTATGAAGTCCGTGCGACTTCCTACGTGAAGTGCACGAATCATATTCGTGGAACTACAAAGTGAATTCCTGTTCTGTCATATGCATTTTTATATATCTATAGCTACAAACTTCACATACATCGATCATGTTATACCGTGAATGTTTTTTTTTTTTCATTTCTGCAGCGTACAACATAATTCACTTGGACGTAGCATAGACAGTGTAGATATCGCAATACAGCTCTTTTTACGTCCCTTGACTAAATTGTGTGGCGATGCAGCTCTTTTTTAATTCGCTGCCTCCTATGCCATCGAGTTGAATCCTTTACAGGGTTTTCTGAGCGACCTAGAGGTAATACGTAGCTACGTATGACGGTGATTACCTCAAAATCTATCATAACCTGGTTCTAGAGACCACGGTCACGTCAACATACCGGAAGGTCGTCAACAAGACCAGCACATATTGTGGATATCTATATCTTACCACTTTTTTATTCTGCAGTTGACAAATAAGGAAATTAGTTTTGCAGCAGAGACTGGATTCCGTGCCGACCGGTTGTGCCTTTGAGATCTCCGACGACAGGGCAGCTCTGGCCGACTGGGCTGGTCCTACGCCATCTCCAGACGCCAACAAGAGCTCTCGTCGAGTGGTGCCCCGTCCTCGGACTCCTGCGACCGTGTTCATCTTTCCTATCTTTCTCTTTACTTCCGTCACTCGCTGTCTCTGTGCCTCGCTCTCTCCTTCCTGTCTCTCTATATATGTACCTTTTAATCCTATCCTATTAATCCCTCCTAACCCCCATCCCTTGTGAGCCACTGTTGAAGTGTCGCACCTGATGCCGTCAGTTACGGGGCTCACTTTTCTCGTCTTGTCCCTTTAAGAACCACATAAAGTGCCACAACTTCTTAGACGGAACAAACAGCTGTCAATAGGTCCAGGCACATTGCGACTCAGCGCCGTGCCTAATGGAGGGAATATTCTGAAAAGCCCTACTGGCGGGGGCGTAGCGAAACCAGTGCGCAACTAGACACTCCTGCAGGCGCGGCTGCAAGGTAACTTCTGAAAAGTGCGGGCCTGTAGCGGAATGAGACGTCAGAAGAGCAAGTGGACCACGCAGCTGCAGCCGTACACGAAATTTGCTCTGAAATACACGATTTGTGTGCGCGCACAACAACAAACCACAGGTGTTCCCGCGTGGCGGCCTGCTTTTACTGCTGCTGAAGCCGAGAACAGGCTTCTGCCCCTAAAGGAAAAAAAGAAAGGAAAGAAAATAAAGAAAGAAAAAGAAAGAAAGAAAGTAAGTAAGAAAGAAAGGAAGAAAGAAATTCTGGCAGTTCCACGCCATTTTCAGCGTCGGAAGTGAAGCTGTAATGATGATGATAATGATGATGGTGTTTTTTGGTAAAAAGTCATCACCCCCCTCACGACTCTGTTTTTTTTTATTATTATTCAGTGTCCCTCCCTCCCGGCTGGTCATGTGACATGCGTGACTCCCATACTACAACTACTAGTACTACTAATATTACTAATACGAGGTACTACTCCTAAGGAGACGACAGTGGTGATGAAGATGGTCATCCCCATGATGAGGATAACGACGACCGACTGAGTATACTAAGGACGCTTCGCTTTAAAATAAGAAAGAAAGAAAGAAAGAAGGAAAGAAAGAAGGAAAGAAAGAAGGAAAGAAAGAAAGATAGAAAGAAAGAAGGAAAGAAAGAAAGAAAGAAAGAAAGAAAGAAAGAAAGAAAGAAAGAAAGAAAGAAAGAAAGAAAGAAAGAAAGAAAGAAAGAAAGAAAGCTAGTTTGTTGACTGCAGTGGCTTCACGACAGTCGGTGTCCCGCATAGCGAGCTTGCTGACGTGGTTGCCCCTTTTGAACCGAGCTGCAGTTGCAGATGAAGAACAGCTGAAAAGGTCAGAGAACGAGAGACCCGTTGTGCAGACGCCATAGCTTCCTCGGCCTCTTCACCGCGGCAGCGCCAAGGCACAGCTGAGAAGAGGCGTTCGTGTTTACACTCCGGTTACGGAACCGGTCCAGTGACTTCTTGCAGGGCGCAGCCGGGCGACGGCTTTGCTTTTCTTCGGGGCGTGCACACACGGCCCCCGGCCATTCTTACCGAATGTAGCCGTGTTTCCCCCCGTGTGAGCTTCATTTTCTTGAATTTTCTTCATTGGTCTTTATTATGGTTTTTGTCGATACAACGATGCGGATGTGGGTATTCCTTTATATATTGTTTTTCTATATATTTTTTCTTGCAAACTTTCACCATTTTGACGGTTTTCATTTCCACTAACCTTGTGTTTCCTTTGTCTGTGTGTGTGCGCTAAAGTATCAGTATGCAGCAAAACCAACTAGCCCGATTTTCCGTATTATTGGTTTTCACTTACCACCAGTGCCATAAGCTTTTAGATTGTTGACTCCTAGCATCTCTTGGTGAAACCTTATAGGTGCGAAGCACCTGAGGCACTAGGCTTGTCGGCATATCCTGCCGTAGCGGTGTGTTATGAAGTCACTGACCATCATAATAATGGGTATGTGCCACACTGGGTAACACGCGCTACTTTCTACCGGTCCTCTGAAAATGAAGGTGGCAACGGTTATCGCAACGAATGGCCGACGACGTTAGCGGAGCCTAGGCACCCTTCCTTACATGCTCCGCCCTCTTCCAGTTTTTTTTTTTCCTCAAACAGTATTCGACAACGAAAAAACAAAGGCGTTTTCAGACCATGTCAAACCTATATATAGGACATTTCAGAGTGACTACTGTTTCCATTTTTTGCAAGAGGTTTGTTTTTTCAATGATTTCATGTCTTTTTTCGTTAGATTCTTACTTAAGTAAATTAAAGGTACGTTGGTTCCACACGGGAACATATGGAATTATTGGAGTGACATACGCTTCAATGGGGTTGTCATTGCTCAGTACATATCTTCTCAATATCTATAGATATCGTTTTTTTTTTTTGCTGTTCGCCCAGGAGCTTCTGTGTTTCACTTTAATCTAGTAGACACAATCTCGAAATGAACTGAAGAACTAAGACAAGTGTGCTCGCACCAGTGAGAAAAGCCCAATGTAATTTCGACGCAATAAATTTCAACGGTCAGCATCCCAGAATTGAGGTTTTCCTATTCATTTCGATCGACCGAGGGTAACTTCAATGTTCACACTAAGCACAGCCTCGACACAGCGAAAAGACTAATTTACAGTGTGCGAGGCCCACAGGACGGCTCTATGCTCTCCCATAGTAGAGTACCTCGTACTCTAAATCGTTATAACTTTTACTAAACACAGACTAAATTCTATCCCCCTTCGAAGTCCTGCTACCGCCACAGTTAACCTACAAACTCTGGTTGACCAGGGCTATACCACGCATCGGATGAGCCACCACTTTGGTTGATAGCCGGACGAGATAGTGTAAGCGTTAAAAAAATTCAAGATAGGAAGGCAAACTGTATCGGGATGTTGAACAGAGCTTAAGCATTTAGCTTTTACGTCCTGCAGTGCGTGCAACGTAATCACGGCTTAACTTTAACTACTCGGCAAAATGAGCACGAGATACTGCAGAAATGTACTGGCGTAACGAGACGCATTCATTTTCCACTCCATTGTTCCCACTGGTAAGGTGCTCACGGTTACGCCACGCATTCAGGGCATCGCGTCTGCTTCTATTCTCGCGCTTATGCTGCCTTCGATCGTCAACTTTGCCCTTTCAAAAAAAAAAAAAAACTTTCGAAATCGAATCGATCAGAAATTCTCCCCAAGACAAAATTTTTCTCGTTAAGTGAAGAACCTGCCATCCTATCACACCCGATACGCCCGAGAACCAGGAAATCTTTATATACATGAAAACTTCACACAACGCCGAAAGAATGTGTGCAGCCTACCTCGTGCGTGGACTCTGTCAAGTCACAGATATAAAAAAAAAATTAAGCCAGCTTCACCCTGTTCGTGTTATGCTCGAAGGCAGTGCGGAGCTGGGCAGCCTCCTTTGTTTATCTTGGGTTGTCTCCCTCAGTTCCTCCTCTCTTTTTTGTCGTATCCAGTCTTTTTATCTTTTTTCCTCTTTATTTCTACTCATTTTTATTCTCCGTATCTTTAGTCTCTTTCTCAGTTGCTCCTATTTTGAATTTTTATACGTTGCTTTATTCAAACTGTTCCACACCTAATATCATCGTTAATGCAATTGAAGGACAAGAACAAGACTCTCTTCAGCGCGAACGCACGTTCCATACGCTACAGATGGCTCTTATATATGCACGTTTACTTCCTTTAAAATCGTCATCAAGGCTTTCGAAGAAGAGTAAGAAGACTTCTCTTTGGCTCGAGCGCGCGCGGCAGATGTATAGCTACATGTCGCTTTCCCAACGTCACGCAAGCGACCACGACAACGTACAACAGCCTGTCCCACAAAGGACTCTGTCCTTAAAAAAAAAAAAACTCCCTAGTTGCTTTACGCATTCTTCCAAGACAATTCGAAGATGAATGCCATCTTCTTTTCTTTCTCAGCCAATGTGCCCCCCCCCCCCCATATAAAAAAAAAAGCTTTCGGCACGCCCAGCGTCATAAGCATTCGGCACGTCACCCAGATATGCATTGCCTCCGGGATCGGCCCGCCAATGACCAAGCGACTATGTTTTCTGACAACGCCGTCATATGTGACGTCACGTTGTGTGACGCAGTTGTGCCCTCGTGATGACACCACACACTTTCGCGATCTCCGACGTCATCGCGCGATGGTCATTGCTTTGATGTGACACGTGCCAACGCTGTTGGCGCCGACGGTCAACTTTCGAGTTTGATGATGAAGCGTCTGAGGCTTTATTTGATGATTGATATGTGGGGTTTAACGTCCCAAAACCACCATACGATTATGAGAGACGCCGTAGTGGAGGGCTCCGGAAATTTTGACCACCTGGGGTTCTTTAACGTGCACCCAAATCTGAGCACACGGGCCTACAACATTTCCGCCTCCATCGGAAATGCAGCCGCCGCAGCCGGGATTCAAACCCGTGACCTGCGGGTCACCAGCCGAGTACCTTATAGCCAGTAGACCACCGCGGCGGGGCGAGGCTTTATTTCGCTTTAAGGCAGTACACGATGATGAGCACGAAGTCTGCGGCGTGTGCACAGGTGAAAGCGTTCTCGGCGAATGTTCCCGAGGGACGAGCTTCTGTCTCTGTGTAAGCGGGCGTGTACTGTTCTGAAACAGGCACAAATAGGTGCCGTGTTCTTCCCGCATGGCCCACACGAGTTCCACGAGCTCGTTCATGCCAGTCTCGAGGGAGCAGTATGAAATTCCAGCGCGAGAGCCTACTCAATTCAACCCCACATCGGGCTCCAAATATAGCGTACACGGGCCTTCACCGGTCTGCACCGCGTAACCTATGAATAGCAAGAACATCATGAACTCGGAGTGGTGCGGAGGCAACTTTAGAGCAGTTCCGGCGCGTCAGGTACTGCCTAACACTGGAGGCGGACCTCTCTCCTGCTCAGCGCAAACAAACAAATAAAGAGTAAGCAGAACAATATATAAACAACAACAGGGAAACGTATTACAAATACACCGTCCATTCTGCCACAGGAACCGCTTTTCTTTATCACTGCATCGACCGGGGGTAGATTACGTTGCTGAAATTACGCACCGGCAAAGAAGGATTAACCAGATCGTTGAGCGTTTGGGGGGACGAGAAGGTATTTGAGGAAACAAAGGGGGACGCCGGTTTCACACAATCAGCTCTCTTAAGCATTTGCCTCGAGACTCCTCGAGTGCGTTGCTACTTCGAGAGGAACTCCGCGACCACCGAGGAATGCGAACTCTGTTTACTTGAATGCCTTTAGTGCTAGATGGTGCGCCCTCTTTAGACAACATCGCCAAAATGCCTTTGATGTTTTCTTTATTTATTCAACTCTTTGTTTCCTTGCTTGCTTGTTTGTTGGTGTTCTTCGTAGTGTTACTTTAGCCCAACATGGGGCTGCAGAGTAATCCCAGAATGGGCACAAAGGAAATGCGAGGCTAATTACTTACTTTGTTTATTGTGGGCGAGCTTAGTTAAACCAGGCTCCGCCGTTGTGTGTGATCATCTGTCCACATACGAGGACGAGTGAATGAAAACGTTAAGTTGCTATTTAACTATCGCTTGTTTTGTTTTGTAAAAACTTACACTTCAGAATATTTTCGCAAGCGCGCGCATAGAAATATATATCTTTTTAGGTAAGCGTTTTCGCACTCACATCTCGGCCATCGCTGCCCTTTGAAGGACGATGCAAATCAAAGAAAGGAACCCAACAACTTTTATTGTAAACCAATTCAAGCAACGCCAGCAGATGAACAGTAGAAACCACTAATCAGCCTGCAGTCTATTCACGGCAATTTAATCAGCATTCAACATGACGTCTGGCTGCTGTTATGTCAAGGGCTTGCGGCCCAGTACTACTTTCGAAACGCGAAAGTCTGTAATCTCTCAGCCTTTCTGCCCACCATCGTAAACTGGACTCACTCTGCAACATACGTTGTTATTCTGAGAAAGCACGGCGATCCGAACAATCGCCAGACCATTGTATACGTGACTCTACTTCCAACACAATCATCACATCTGGCCGCCGCTTCGCTTTTGCGCGGACATTCGACGACCTAACAGGAGGTGGCTTCCGTTTTAACCAATCAGCGCACTGTTTCGATTAGCTGCAGTGTAGCTTGATCGCAACAGTCTTTTCCAATTTCCTCGTCCAGTTTTTTTTTTCTCCCACAGTTTTACTTAAAGAACGGTTTGCCAGTCTAAAAAAAATCTTACGTTGCCTTTCGACGCCCCTTCAAGGCGCATCGGCGCCATTCTTGTCGATTAATAATTAATTTGTGGGGTTCAACGTCCCAAAACCACCATATGGTTATGAGAGACGCCGTAGTGGAGGGCTCCGGAAATTTTGACCACCTGGGGTTCTTTAACGTGCACCCAAATCTGAGCACACGAGCCTACGACATTTTCGCCTCCATCGGAAATGCAGCCGCCGCAGCCGGGATTTGAACCCGCGACCTGCGGGTGCCATTCTTGTCGAGTTCTTGACACCATCCCTCTTCGACATCAACCAAGCCACAGAGGCGCCGCACCCGCTGACGCAAGCCGCAAGTCCGTCCCTTGAAAAGCCCGGATACAAAACATCCGCGCGACCTTTCTCGCGTTGTCTGCCTGTTGCTGCCGTGTATATGCATTCTGCTTCCCGTCACTTATTCTATTCGTGTGATTGTTTCCTTTTCCGCTTTCCCCGTATTCCGTATCTCGCAGCTTCGCGACTCGTAAACGCACAAACACGCCGTGTGCTCGCGTCCTTCGCTGGCTCGCACACCAGCTGACTGACTACTGGCGCCGCCACATAACGCGGTGCCGTAGTGCGCCGTCGTCGACGCACTTATCGCCTCTGTGGCTTCCCTATAACGAGTGACAACACCTGGTTACCGGCCAACACTCGGCAGCGCCCCCTAGAAGAGCTGCTGCCGCCACCGTTGCCGCAGCCACAGCAACAGCCGGCGTTGCCGACTAAATTGCGAGGACGCGGCTGGCGAGACTAATGACTGAGCGTTTTAGAGAACCCCGCTTGGCGAGGCGCTATGCGTTGCGTGAAACACTTAGTAACCAAGTGCGTCCGCAGCACTTCCCAGCAATACCTACTGGGTAGTATGCATACAGTAAAGATTTTCTAAACGCGTGCAGTGAGACAACTATAGTCTCATATATCGTATGCAAACAATAGTCGTAGGCTGCTGCAATGTTCTTTCTTGGCCGAAATTAAACTGAAATCGTTTGAATATGAATGTTTGCTTTCTGCACAACTTCAGTGCACTTCGTCAGCAGTTTCTATGTGTTACCACTGTGCCTATATGAATGTTGGCCCAGCCTCATCAAGCACTCATAAGAGCTTAGTCGTACCCTCTCAATTTGTAACTTCTTTTACACAAATGACAAAAAAAAACGCGAATATGGGGAGGAAATATTTATCCACGAAAGAACGAAGGAGTATGAAGGGAGCAGAGGAACTTTCCAGGACTAGCCACTGTAGTCTCTTGGCAGAATACAATATTCGATCCTGGGCTTACGGCTTTGCCGCCGTTAACTAATAATACTGAGATTGCCCATCACTTGTGAATGGCGGTTGCCTAAGGCGCCTTTTTTTAGGGGCGAAGCTTCTGAAAGTGGCACCCGTTCGTCCCTCGTAGTAGTGCGTAACATGTCTTACGCTTTGGCCTGCAAGGTGGTGCCGGCGGGAGATTTCTCCTGTGCGTTGTTGAACAAAAAAAAATCGCAGCGTGCGCGTTAACTAAAAGCCGAATTCTACTCTCTCTCAATCCCAATTAGCAGCCATTGGCATGTATATTGAGCACTAGCTGACAAGAAAGGTTGCTACGTTATACTCGCTGGGCGTAACCTCCTTGGTTTTAGAAAGGTTTAGCGAGCGTTGGGCCGCAGTGCGATGAATACAGTGAACTAGCATATACCATGAACTCGAGCTGGTTAAAGGTGGGAAGTAGACACGAAGCGCAAGCCGTAAGAAAGTGTGCGCGTGCCACCTCTCGTTTAGACCTTGGATGTCCGCTGGATGGCGGTGCTTCTATATGGGAAATATATGATGAAAAGATGCGATATGGTGGTACTTGGAGTGTTGGATAGACGTACGAACGGACACACAGACAGATGCATGGACGGACGCACGGATGGCTGCACGGACGGATGGACGCATGGACAGACGCAGGGATGGACGCGCGGACGCAGGGATGGACGCAGGGATGGACGCGCGGATGGACGTGCGGACGCACGAACAGACGCACGCACGGACGGGCGGATGGACGCATGGACGGTCACACAGATGGACGCATGGACGGACGGATGCATCGCCCCACTCTCCATCATTAACCCCGTGGATATGCTGCCATTTTTTTTTCTTGTCAGGCTCTCGATAGTTTCGGCATGGTTTTCGTAGGGGCGTAACAGCTTGTATGACTGCCTCCGAGATCAAAGGCCGCATGGGACGCATGCGCCATGACACCATCAAAAAAAAAGGAAAAAAAAAAGAAAGACACATTGTGCATGCCTGTTCGTGCATATTGAGAACCATTCCTGCTAAAAAAACAACGAAACGCCTACGAAAATGCGAGCCGAGCATAATTCACAAACCTCAGCTTCAAGTCACCCCTCGTGCGTTAATTGTAGTGCATGCGGACGTTGCTATGTAATGATGCGCTTCTGTAATGGGAAAGCCTCGTAGTGCGTTGAACGAGCAACCATGCCTCGCGTGACTAGCGTTCTACTCGTTGCCTTCCTCGACTATAGGGTTCCCCTGCTGAGCGCAGCGAAAACCGCTGGAAGAAGTTTCGCCACACTTTGTTGTGTACAACAATGCCGCGTCGTTTTTTTTTTTTTTTGCACTGCATGAGGCTGGCGCCTCCACGGACGCAATCCTGATTAGGATGCAGCGAGCTCGGCGTTCTGCAGCAATTAACCTCCATCCATCACCTGCGTCGGGCAATCAGAGAGATTAATGAACTTCGTGGCAAAAGTAACGCCGTAGCGTGCAACGTATACAGTTGGATATGCATATTTTTGAACCACATGTTCTGGGCAAGCCCCAGCAAGTTAAGTTATTGAGAAACGCTGTGTGGTGACCAGAATGTCACGCGAAAATAATTGTCCCGTAAGCAGAGGAGTTCGTGGCCCTATACTGCACTTGCATGGAACAATTGCGTACGTAGTTATATTACAGTGCTATAATAACGACGCTTCCCTTTTTTTATTTGTGACAGTCACCACCTGCTTCGCATCTACACATCGTTACCTTTAGTGGGAGATGGTATAATTTATTTCTCTCTGTCTTGTGTATGTACATATCGTTACTGCCTCTGTTTAGGTGCGTGTACTGACCTGTGCTGTTCTGTTTAGAAAAAAATCATTGCCACAAACGTCAATAACACTCAACAGAACGTTTCCTTCTTAGACATACTCTAACGGTGATGACAAAACAGACGTCATTTACATGAACATTCTAGGGGTATTTTACTTATGTAAAATGCCATCGTTTACCACTGTAATTTCTAACGGTGTCCTACTAAGAGATCATAAAGCTAAATAAGTGATCTCGGTGATGACCGTGTTTATCATTACGATCATCCTTTTCTTCTATGAAGTTAGTCCTTTCTTTTGAACATGTACGTTACATTCGTATAATTACAGGCTATTTATTATCCTAGAATATGCATTTTTGTTAAAAAAGCATCAGTGCGCAATTAATCTTCGGCATGCTGACATACCATGTGCACCATATAAATGCCGAAGAGCGTTTACTTCAGAATAGTTTACATTTTCTGAAGCCCCATTGTGTATGCACTAACTTTCCTATGTCTATATCATGACTGCACGTGGTTGTCTGCTTTTCTCGTACTTATCATAAACATAATTACGTACGCACGCACGAACGTCCGTGGTACCCTCCTAGTTAAAGTTGTCCCTTTGCTATCACTCACACGCAAGACAGCTGAATTAAGGCATAGTATTCAATATGTTAAAGTCAATTGCACCAGCTACATCTATACGCACTTTGGATATGCGCTATCTGGCATGACAGTTCCAAGCGTCAGTGCACAATGCTTGCATTCGCGTATCAAACGTGTGTTCGTAACCTACGTATATAACAATATTCTGGTAACTCAATAAGGAGTCGGTCTAATAAAACAATCATGAATTGCAAAGTACTCGAGCTTCGGATGCAATACTGTCGCATATGTTTCGAAGACATATAGTATTTATTATAGATGTAGAATACACGCATTAATTCAAGAAGCACGTTTCAGTATGCGTGGAACGATATCCAGCTGCTGTGCGACAAGTTAGATTAACAATAATGAATGGAATATGGAATAGTGACATTCAGTGTGACTAGCATATTCTAGCGCACTCGGCTGGTTCAAGTGCAGCGTTAATAAGAAATATCTCGTTGTAATACTATTGTGCTCAATTTATCCAAAAAAATTTCCCCGCTTGACTCCATACATGTATGGTTAAGAATGATCTTTATGTAGTCATGCAAGAGGCTGGACGATGACGAAACACCGAAGTAAAGGCAGTGTCGTTAGGAGAGCCTTGTGCGAGTCATACAAGTTAGCTATTGTTCGATTACAGACAATAGCGTGAAGGGAAGGGCGAGTGAGTGAGTGAGTGAGCATGCAATTCACAGCTACCCTCTCCCTCCTTCACTGTAATGGAAGCCAGGTTGTGGCTTTAAAAAGTTCATTATCACAGTTTATTTCTTCTTAAAAACTGTACAGTGATTGAACACGAAAACGTTGACGAAAAATAAAAAAAGCCTAAACGAAAAGCCTTTCCATGGTGCCTCAACCTGCTCTGAAGGAATTCCGCGAGAATCCAGTTTTCGGTTCATATAAACGATGCCGTCTCGGCAGCTCCTGCGTTATAAATTCAATCTCTCTATCTCTTGACACGAAAGCTACAACTAATGCGTGACGGAACTCGCTTAGTTACGTTGCGGAGGAAGAGCCAGTGCCATGTCCACGCAGTTATTTTTTTTTGTATGCTTTCTGGATGTCTCGTTTGATCTCGAAGAGATTGCAGGAGTTAGTTGATTAATAATTTAAACTGGAACCGTAACGGAGCCCCAGGGTTTGCACGCATAGTTACCGCAAGTTGAAGAACTAACTCATTTGCCTCTTTTTACTCGCGATATCAGTTTGCATGATTATGTTAATTTAGACGTCGTTCTACATTCAGCAATGGAAGGAATCACTAGCGAAGGTGGATGCATTCGCAAAATGTCAAGCATGCCTTTTCATATCTCTATCTTATTATTCAGGTCTCTGCTGTAGGTACAAAAGACAAACGACTGCAGCACGTCTACGAAAGTACAGTCACCAAAATCTTCAACTATCGTGCACGAGTGGCGTTTTTTTTTTTTTCAGAGTATCTTCGCCATGCGACAGAATTATGTTACAAAAGGTGTGAGGACAAGTGCATGTCCCCAATGCGCGTGCCCATAAGATAATTTCTTGCAACTTCGTTTCATGATATGGCACTGACAGACAAAGAAGTGGCCGCTGCGCGCGACAGTTGAATATTTGGATGGCCGTACACTCTCCTTACTGGAAATTTCGATATAAAAAAGAAAATAGAGCCGGCGGATTGCACATACTTTAGTATCAAGTCAAGGGCACCTCTTCGATTATTGTACATCGAGGGTAATACACAGAAATACACTATAGAGATATCAATTGCGCAAGCTACACGCGTTAGCCTGTCAAGCGAGTTGAATACGCAAATGCGAATAACAAATAGGCACGGTGCGTGTGTGACCCTGAGTCGGTGAGCGTTCGCTAACTGACGTCATTGCTAAGGTTATAGCTTGCATAATCAACTATAAATGGGCACGCACGAGGCAGAAAGACAAGGCGAGATTTATTCGAATCAACGAGCACCGCAACGCGCCAACCTTTGTATGAGGCTTCGCCTTCGCAAGTCCTTGCAAGAATCGTAACCCGAATTAGAGAGAGAGAGAGAAATGTGGAAACTGTTGAGCTTATTCTCGCTCGACGCACCATGCAGCGACGCACTTGCCGCCTTACATTTACACTGCTTACTTTCTTTTTTAAGAGAAACTCAAAAAGCAAAATGTCTCCGAATTGGTGTTCCGTTCGGAATGCGAGACCGGTTTCTATGTATGCATCAACAACTGTCGGGAAACCGGCCGAACAAACGGATTCGACGATTCAAAAGGGCACACACGAAATCTACATCATCCACCTAGCTTCTTTCTTTCTTTCTTTCTTTCTTTCTTTCTTTCTTTCTTTCTTTCTTTCTTTCTTTCTTTCTTTCTTTCTTTCCTTCTTTCTTTCTTCTTTCTTTCTTCCTTTCTTTCTTTCTTTCTTTCTTTTTATTTACTTTCTTTCTTTCTTTTTCTTTTCTTTCGCTTTCTTTCTTTCTTTCTTTGTACAGTTCCCCAGTCAGCCATCCAACATAGAAAGGAATAAGTAATAAATTCGTCCTTTTTGCATGCATGAGAGCGACCGCGAGCAAAGGTCACAAAAGCGACATTCAGGCAGCTCGGTACCTCGCAGCGCTTAGGACGCAGCCTGCGACGCCTCTCGCACATGCATAGACATGCAAACGCGCCTCGTCCCAAGCCGCGCACTGTCGGACTCTGTTGTGCGGGGCCACTTTTATAGAACACCCACGCCGGCCAACGCTTCGAGGTTGCTGCGGCGAGGCTTTCCAGGCGTGGAACGACACTGGAATGACAACGCTCAAGGAAGAGGGTACACACACCGTCTCTCGCCTCACCTTGCAGTCTCACTTTGTTGCACAGCAACGCGAGCCGCTTCGAAGCCTCCCACGGGGCTCCCTGCCCACAAGTGTTGCTGTTTCGTCTTTCTTTTTCTTTTCGTCGTCAGGCGCACAGCGTGCAAATGATCAAGCGACGCTGCCGCACTTCTTTTGAATATAGCGAGCGACCACCAGGGCAACTCAGAAGCGCACGCTGTCGGTGACATCAAGTGCAGTTTTTCTTTTTGCCCGCACACACACACACACATACATACACACACATTATATATATATATATATATATATATATATATATATATATATATATATATATATATATATATATATATATATATATATCCGGTAGATTCAATGAATTTGAACTGTACCACCAAGACCTCGACAACTTTGCGCGTAATCTCCGCCTCCGTGAATACTTTCATGATCGCAAGGACTGTACGAACGAGAATAGAGTGATTGGTGGTGACAGATCATGGTGTCCGGGTGAGCAGAGGGACAAACACTTCGATATGTATATATCAGCAGTTCAAAAAGATATCATCAGAGCGTATGGAAAAAATCGGCCATTTCGAAACAACATATCAAAGTCAGAACGAAGGGCACTCGATGAACTACGAAAAAAACACTGGAATTACTATCAAACCGGCTGATAAAGGAGGCTGCATAGTAATTCTAAATACGTCGGACTACTTAAAGGAAGGGGAACGACAGCTATCAGACACAAAATTCTACAAAGAACTTCCAACGGACCCGACTCCCGAATTTGAAAAGGAGATAAAAGTAACCCTAAACAATCTCCGCCGGGACGAGAAAATTACCGGCAAAATGTTAAAAGCAATGTTACCGGCCCACTCTGTTCCCGGTCGATTCTATTTGCTCCCCAAAATACACAAGGCAGGTAATCCGGGACGTCCGATAGTATCCAGTAACAGCACATCAACAGAAAATATATCAGAATTCATCAATTCCTTAATAAAAAAACATCCCCCCAAATTTTCCCTATTACCTAAAGGACACAAACCACTTCATCTGCGAAACTTCAAGTCTCGACATCCCAGGCGGCAGTTTTCTGGTGACCATGGACGTCTGCTCACTGTACACCAACATACCCCACCATGACGGAATAGCGGCTATGGTTTCTGAATATGTAAAATCTGACTCATCAACTAGTGTAAGTGGCGAGGTACTGTTTACACTTCTTGAACTTGTACTAAATTATAACCATTTTGAGTTCAACGGCAAGCATTTCCTTCAGGTCAGTGGCACTGCGATGGGCACGAAAATGGCCCCAAACTTCGCGAGCACCTTTATGGCTTCACTTGAAATCCCATCATTGAGGGACGCACCTTGAAACCTTTCTACTACAGAAGATACTTAGACGATATTTTTATGATATGGAACCATGATGAGGGAAGTCTTTTCCGCTTCATAGAGGATTTTAACAAATGCCACCAGTCAATAAAATTCACGCACAAAATTTCTAAAACTAGCATTAACTTTTTGGACGTTACTGTCACGGTCGAAAATGACCGCTTGTCAACAAACCTTTACAAAAAGCCTACAGACCGTCAAATGTACCTACATTTCAACAGCAGCCACCCAAAGCATTGCAAAACGGGTATTCCATATTCTCAGGCCTACCGGTACCGAAGAATATGCACCGATATGCGGGAATTTGACAGACACGCGGAACACCTAAAGCATTCCTTATTGAAACAAAATTATCCGGAAGACATTATTGACGATGCCATACTACGTGCTCGCAACGTGAACAGGAATGATATAATTAAGGGACCAAACAGAGTACCTAAAACGACTTCCCAAACGAACCTTGTACTAACTTACTCCTCATCAGCGCCACGAATCAACAACATACTTTCCCGCCATTTCAACATAATCAGGCAAAGCAAACGACTAACTTCTATTTTCGCGAAGCCACCTCACGTGGTGTACCGCCGGGATAAAAATCTGAAGGACATTCTTGTCAGAGCAAAAACAAACACCCCCAAAATTCAATCAGGGTGCCATCCCTGCGGAAAATCTCGATGCAAGGTATGCCCACAGATGCTCACAACACGTGAATCCAAAGCGAACTTCTCGGATTTCAAATTCTGCATAACTGAAAGCCTTAATTGTGACTCCAGTAACGTAATATACATGCTACATTGCAACATCTGCGGACAAGAATATATCGGCCAAACAGACACGCCATTTCGGCTGCGGTTCAATAATCACCGGTACCACGCCACTTCACTGCCGAAGCTACCTTTATCTAGACATCTGCGGCTGCCAAACCACAGTTTTGAAAATATTAGCGTAACTCTTTTGCAGTCCGGTTTTTCTAACAGACGCGAGCGCGAACAGCGTGAGGCATATTTTATTTTCAAATTTCGTACATTAGTAGCCGGTATCAACGAGGACCCCGGAAAACTCAACTGCCTCCGACAAGTAAGCCAGGAGAAAATTGGTGACAAAGATTGATAGCTGGAGACCATGCTTTTTTCTGACTGACTCGTACGTGTACACTGTCCTTTCTTGTTTTTTTTTCACATGCACATACAAAGTGTTTACGTTCATGACCGTTGATGGGAAACGGACGAAGATTAAAGGTAAATAGCCGACCGACCCATTAACGAGAAACCTTTCCTTTGCACACACCGCCCGCCGCCCGCCGAACGACCAATTACTGGGAAACCCCTTTCTTTAGGCACGCCGTCCCGGACCCTCCCGGCACCGCGGCGACAATCTTGGGTGGCCCGACACACGCCAAGAACTGAACAGCACGTGATATGAACCGTAGGTGGATGTAGACGGACAGTTGGCTTCGTTCTCAGTGTTGACAGTGGTTCTTCCTCTTTTTTACTTTCTTTCTTTTCTTTCTTTTTTCGTCTTTTTTCTCCCCCTTTTGTTTTTTTTTCTTTTTCTTTTTTCCAGTTCCCTCTCACTCTCGCAAACGTCTTTCAAGGCGAGAGGGACGTGGCAGCAAGGAAGTTTGGAAGCTCATGTCAGTATAACTCATCCCCTGATGAAGGGAGGTACCCCTCCCGAAACTGTTGGGAAATAAATATATTTATCCTTGTTGACAACGCTCCCGTTGTGCCATATCCCATACCTTCACGAAGACTAACTGGCCCATTGAATTATTACTCCCACTATATATATATATATATATATATATATATATATATATATATATATATATATATATATATATATATATATATATATATATATATATATATATATATATATATATATATATAATATGGACTCGCTTGTTTGCTTTCCTTGTTTGCCCCGCTGCGGTGGTCTAGTGGCTAAGGTACTCAGCTGCTGACCCGCAGGTCGCGGGCTCGAATCCCGGCTGTGGCAGCTGCATTTCCGAGGGAGGCGGAAACGTTGTAGGCCCGTGTGCTCAGATTTGGGCGCACGTTAAAGAACCCCAGGTAGTCGAAATTTCTTGAGCCCCCCACTACGGCGTCTCTCGTAATCATAAGGTGGTTTTGGGACGTTAAACCCCACATATCAATCAATCAAATCAATTGGTTTCTCTGTTGTTTTACTTACAATCGAAAATATTCGCATCATGCATGTCTAATGCGAATAAGAGTGGAGAGAGCGAGAGAGGTTTATTTACAAAAAGGCGGAGTGGTCAACCTGAGCGACAGTGTGGAATGGCCTGCTATTTTACACTGGGGCTCCCATGTCAGTCAATATGGTCACCAGCTATTGCTCCTCTTTCTTTATCAGAAAGAAATAGAGTAACCTGATACTTCTCCGAGCACAAATTTATTACGAACAATATAATGTTCCTAACAATTTCAAGAACAGAAAAAATTGTGGCAACTCAACATCAGTAGTGCCAGAGTCCTTTGATATTTTTCGAAGGCAGTGCCAATCCTGAACGAACGAAGAGCGGAGCTCAGTGGCCTGCCTTGCTTCTTTTTATTTTTTTCATATTTCTACTATTTTTATATTACTTGTAGCTGTTTTTTTTCTTTTTTGTATCTGTTACGTTATATTTCTTTCTTTCCATTTCCTTTTTACACCTACCTGTCTCCTTCTTTCTCGACCTTACCATCTTTATTAGTGAAGGTCAACAAAAACAAGAACATATCTCTCTTCATGTTTTTTCTCTCTCTCTCTGATTCTCTCTCTTTCTTTTTATGTCTTCTATGTTTAGCTATGCATTTTTGTGTCTGTTTATTTATTTCTCTCTCTCTGTCCTTTTCAATGTTTCCATATTTCATGTCCTTATTCCCTTCAGTTCTCTCAATTTTTCTTTCTAACATCTCTTTCGTTATCTCTCTCTCTCTCTCTCTCTCTCGCCCACTCGTTTCGCGTGCTCCTGTTCAGCGAGCAAACTTTTCGTTTAACGCTCGCACCTGCTGCACTCCGTTGTGTGGGTGGCCCGATACGTGAGGCGCATACCCACCTGTGGTTTTCCAAATAAAAAAACACGACTTAAATATATTTTTTAAAATGGCTTCCATGGTCTGATTTGTGTCCCTCCTTGTGATTTGTTTTTGTATTTACGCCACCGGCCTTCAGAATTACTGCATGTTTGTTGAGGCATCGGTGATGCTTTGTTTACGGAGAGCATTGCTCACGAAATCTCTTATTATGTTTAGTGTCACTTTAAGAAATGGCTAATCATGTGCCAACAAGATGTAAGACGTCACATGCGACTTTGTGGTAAACATTAGGTCACTATGATATTGCTAAAATCCGACCCACTTGTGCAAAATTTCTAGTTATATCAGTAATTCAGGTAAAATCGTTTTTGAGTTAGATGTTACATGTGAAATAATATCAGGCCTATGAAATTCTTATTCTGATTCCTGCAACAAAAGCGCACCGGGGATTCAAATTTCTGACCGTGGAGTGAAGGCAGAAGTAACGTGTGTTACTTTTTTACTGCAAAAATAACGAGTTAACATTTTTTTGTGTGTGTAAGTAACGTAGGACAGGGATGCGTTCCTTTCTTGTTAGCGTAACGACCAATTCATTCAGTTACTTTGTTTTCAGTAACGAATAGAATATTGCATGTTGTCCCTTCTGGAGTTAACGCATGAAACATTGCTGGAGTTAACGTTGGCACAGTGTTCTGCAAATATCATATCTGCAAGCATGGCTGTTGAAACCTCCCTGAAATGATAGCATATATGTCGTATATGCGCGGATTTGCATAAGCATGGTTCTTCTGGCTTAGGGCTGCTTTGTGATTTTGTAATGTGATCAGATAAGAAAAAAGCGTATCATTATGCAACAATTTGATATTATTATTCACGTGCGTGAGGGGTCGGCCATCTTCTTTTGAAGAATACATAATAAAGGACCGAATCCAAGCATGGACCAAACAAGGCAGTTAAAAAAAGTGGGGGGGGGGGGGGCATAATAAATTAAGGCCGCAAGAAAGTTTCCAGCCGGAAGCTAGACAATAACACAAACGTGTGCACTAACTATCGCCACTTTCCATTTCCTATGGAGGCGAAAATGTTGTAGGACCGTGTGCTCAGATTTGCATGCACGTCAAAGAACCCCAGGTGGTCGAAATTTCCGGAGCCCTCCACTACGGCGTCTCTCATGATCATATGGTGGGTTTGGAACGTTAAACCCCACATATCAATCAATTATCGCCACTTTCATGTTATACCTGAACAATAAGCAGTACACGCTGTACGAAGGGCGTAGGCCGGTCGCTTGAGGGCTCCCGATGGCACCTCGGTTATATTCTTGCTTCTCACGCCTAGGTTCTGCTTGATTGATTGGTTTACTTCTTTGTCGTTTCTCTTGCCGCACTCGGAACCAAGCTAGGCACCGTACACGCTCAAAAATGGTGCGGGGCTATACCTTACAGGGTGTACGCTCTCGTATAGGCACGGTCGTTCAAAGGCGCCTCCAACGAGGCACGCCATCTTCTAAATATAAACCCAGCCAGAGTTCCACGCGGAAACCTGGGATTAGGATTACTATCATTATCCCGCCGAGGCTCGCAACTGCCCTCGGCAAGCAACTATACTGCTGCGTATAGATATAACTGCGCCTCCACTCAGAGCTATTATATGTACGCGCTGCCTCTTCTTGCTGCCCGTGTGAGAGAGTTGCTCGAGCGCTTTGAAGCCAGCCGGACGCCCCTTGAAAAGCCCCAAGGCCGAGCTCGTCCTGCCTGACTGTGTGTGAAGTCACCATTTTCTGACAGTTGCGCGCAGTAATGTTGAAGGCTGCGTACGGAAACAGCCGCAGGCCTGCCGCGCAGGAGGGTCTGATAAATTCGTCATAACGTAGATTGCTGCATAAGAAGGGTAAAACGACCCAATAACGACACGCAACCTGCATATTTCATCTTAACAATATTAATTCCATGCGGCTAGGCTGACTCGCAGTACTGCCTCGCTGACTCGCAGTACTGTAGTGTAACCAGTACGTACGCTCCGGTGACTCTCTAAAAGGGCAGTTTTAAAAAGACTAAGTCAGGTTAGGATAAGTTATTCTAGGTAAGGTTAGGTTATGTTGGGCTGGTTTATGTTAGGTTGGTTATGGGTTTCGTCGTCCACGCCTCCTATGTAGGTTGTCCCATCAAAATACAGTATCTATTGGGGTTTTCCTAAGTTTTGTGGAGCTATACTATAGGTTATGTTAGACTAGATCAGTTCGGTTGGATTATCCTATCAAAATATACTCTCTATCAGGGTTTAAACTACGTGTTAGGTTTTGTTACGTTATGTTGAGTTAGACTATAGGTTAGGTATAGTTATATAAGTTCGGTTAGACAGATTTGCTTGGGTTTAGTAGCCTGTATCTCCGGCGTAACAATCCAGCAGACACACATATTCACCCCTTATAAGTGTTGGAACGACACGAACGCAGCTTCTCTAGTTTTTCAGAAGTCACGAAAATTCCCTAACCTGAACATGAGGTTCCCTTGAAAACGCAGTTAGAAAGATGCTAAACATACATCTGTAGTGACAGGTAACACAATCAAGAGGTGATCAACATCCCCACTAAAAGGTTGATACACCAACAATTTCTTGGACTTCAGGGACCGTATTTACAAAGTTTCCCGCGAGATGAAGGTCAAGTGTTTCGAACAATAATAATTCAGCCAATCACGCTAAGATTTCACGTAAGACGATACTTCAACCAATTACGTGGTACATCTCATATAGTTGCCGGCTGACCAAAGAAAAAAAAAAAACACGCCAACAATAAGCAATGTTTATGGATTCGTCTCTAGCTAGGTAACATGGCGTTAATGTACTTTTTTTTTTTGTGCGGAATTCTCGCTGATAGCTTTTCGTCGCTTTAGCGCACTGTCAAATCTTATCACGACACGCTTACAAGGCGTTGCACTATGCCAACAGCGGTCAGAGACACAAAACCAACCACACGAAAGCATTTTGTGCACGGAATTTCCTACAACGGCGAAGCGACGTCTGCGGCAGGCACCTCGCGTTGCCGTCAACGCGTCGGCATCCCAGCGGCGACCGAACACCCTTGAGCAGCCATGACTCCGACGTTTTTCTTTTATTCATCGTCGCCTTGCCTCAAAGTGTGGAGTCGAGTGCGTGTGTGTTGTATGCGTGCACACATGTGCGAACGAGGCAGTGTGCGGCGAATAACAACAGCAGCAGCAGGCAGGCGGGCGGATGCAATATACGTGGTTCGCGCGACCTTCCCGGTCCCGAATGCAGTAAGCAGCAGCAAAGGAGAGACGCCGTGCGAGGTTTTTAAATATGGCGCTTTTGCTGCGCCTTTTGGTGTGCCTTTTGGTGCGCTTTTGGTGCGCCTTCTTCGATAGGCGTTGCGGGCGCGGTTTTCACATTTCGCCCGAGCCAGCTCGCCCGTGCATACTTCTTCCGCTCCTATTGTGTTATTAAGGCGAAGGCCATGGATATGCCTCATCCAACTTGAAAACTGACCGTCGTTGCCGTAAGCGCGAGTGTAGCAAAAATCGCGGTCACGTGATGACACCGCACCACGTCTTAACGAGCGATCGCCAATATGAGCCACGTCATCACGACGTCACAGTCACGTCATATAATGCGACGTCGCATCATGGCGTCCGTGACGTCGCCACTCAGTCTAGGGTGGGTCGATTCCGGAGGCAGTTTAAAACAGATTGTCGTGCAGAAAGATTCGTTTGCCCCCTATCTTGGAGGCAATGCAAAACCACGTTGCGTATAGAATGTTTTTAAAGGGTGGTAGCGGAAGATCAACATATCGACTGAGAAGATAATGAAGGTGGCTTTCCCATTCGGCTCGTCTTAATGCATATACTCCACGACACGCACCACCCAAAAACGACGACGAAGACGACAACAACAACAACAACAACAACAACAACAACAACAACAACAACAACAACAACAACAACAACAACAACAACACGTCTAGTCTGGAGCAATACAAAACGTAACACTGTAATAAACTTTTTTTTAAAAGGTCGTGGCGGCAAAAACGCAGTTGGCCACAAACACAAAAGTGTTCATGGCACTAAGTAGTCTAATACTGGTCTAAATCCACCAAATCACATTCATATCAATACGTTGCAAGTAATCGGTGAACAAACCCGAATTCGTTGTTATAGGTCATATATTGCCCTGAGTAGCACATTCACGCAAGTGAAAAGCTTATGTACCTATGTGCCTGTATAATGTACGTCATATCGTGCGTAATTGTTTTGTCGTGGCCACAAGGTTACGAAAGTGGTCCTGCTGTGCAGTGCCGTAGACTGCAAGGCTGGAGCCTTAATGAATCAGTTCTTCTGGTTCACGAAACAGATAAACACCGTTGTCTTTAGAATTACGAATCTATGCATTTTCTAAATTAATAAACAGACACATTCCCTCATACTTACGTATTTATGCTGCTCCTCATATATGCGTACTATCTGGTTTTTCATTGGCAATGCTCACAAGTATATGAACACTATCACCAACCCTAGATGGGCGGCCTGCAGGCAGGCAGCCAGGCAGACAGACGACCAAATTTCTTCTTGAAGTATCCCGTGAAAGACTTCGAAAAGAAAGCTTATTTATATATTATGTACATCGCATACCTTCAAGGTATGAAGATTGCGCTCAAATTCAATGCGCCATACGTTTAGCGCCCCCATAGAGCGTCAAATGTTGACCGAGCACTCGGTCCTCGCCTCCGCAACTATGTTGTAATTCAATTGATGAGGATCATGATAAGCTTAACAAGCGACCGCATAATAATGCGAACTTTTTTCCTGCTCCTGCCGAATTCATTACCACGCCTGCACAGTTGAAACGTTTCACAACGTTTCTTTTACATCTTTCAAGACCAATTTCTTCCCATGAAGGCAATCTTGCTTGCAGCCGGTCGATGTCTTACGAAGCCCTTGGTCGAAAGCTTCCTTTTAACTTCTCCGTACGCGCAATATTCTACTCTCAGACGGCGCCAGTGCATTCTGAAAAAAAAAAAAACGTAGTTTCCTCAGATTTTCCGCGCCTTGGAATATACGCCAGTCAGGCTAACTCTCAATTCTTCAATATATTTTAGCAACGTTACATAACATCAACATTTGGCGAGCAACCACTTCAGGAAAAAATGTAGGGGTGCACCCGGAATGATTAAAGGGTCGTTGAGGGGGGGGTCCACTGCGAAATCTTTAGTTTACTTACTCAGGCCTCCGGTATCATTGTTTCATGCATACGGTCGCAGGCTTTTGACTGTAGGGGTGACTGAGGACCCCTGACGCTGTATTAATCATCATCATCGTCATCATCATGATCATACTAACTACACCCATTTACTGCTGTGCAAAGGCCTCTCTCATGTTCCTCCAATCAACCCTGTCCTGTGCTTACTGCTGCCGCGTTGTAGCCGCCACTTTCTTAACGTTCTCTGACCACCTAACTCCCTGTCCCTCCCTCGCGCGTTTGCCTTCTCTGGGATTGGTTGATTGATTGATTGATCGATCGATTGATTGATATGTGGGGTTTAACGTGCCGAAATCACCATCATAGAGACGCCGTAGTGGAGGGCTCCAGAAATTTCGGCCATCTGGGGTTCTTTACGTGCGCCCAAGTCTGAGAACACGGGCCTACATCTTTTTCGCCTCCATAGAAAATGCAGCCGCCGCAGCCGAGATTCGATCCCGATGACCTGTGGCTCAGCAGCCGAGTACATTAGCCACTAGACCACCGCGGCTGGGCTGCCTTCTCTGCGAATCCACTGAGTTACCTTTAAAAACCTGCGGTTGCCCTGCTTATGCGCTACGTGCCCCGCTCATGCCCATTTCTTCTTCTTGGTTTCAACTATGATGTCCTTAACCCCTGCTTGTTCTCTGACCCACTCTGCTCTATTCCTGTCTCTTAACGTTCCACTAATAATTTCCTTTCCGTAGCTAGCTGCGTCGTCTCCGATCCTTCCTGAACCCTCTTTGTTTGTTTGGAGCAGAAACCTGAAGGCTTACAGAGAGGGCTCTGTAAACCTTCAGGTTTCTGCTCCATATATGTAAGTACCGGTAAGATGCGATCCAAGATCTTCTTCAAATTTTTTCCGGGACTATAAAGTAGGAAATTTTTTTCCCTCACCATCATCACTTTCCGAACAAAGCTACTGCTTCTTTACGCACTATAGGTTACACTTACACGCACACAGTTCTGAAGGTGGTACGTACTAGAAGAAGGCACTTACATTGAATCAGATTCACAACGCAGTGATCGCGACCTTCAAACCACCAGGACATGTCTCATGTGGGTGGCACTTCGTTGTGAATACAGGCCGAACATTGTGAGACACTCGCAACTTATAGTCGGGGGCGTAAAGGCTTCTTTCTCCATACAGCTTATTTCGATGTTGGGTCTGTCGTTCTAAACGCGTGAGAGTGTATTTCCAAAAAAGCAGCGCCAGTAATTCAACGAAATAGCGAAGGCCGCGGTGTTGGAATTCATGCGAGCCCTCTGCGAGGCTCCCGAAACCTGCCCACGTCACTTGCTTCTATAATAAAACGAGCACGCTGCGCTCATTCGTTGCATATACATGCGCAGGTAAACGAATACGCACGAGTCGATTTCTCGCACGATGTACAGCCGTAACGCTTGTACTGTGCAGTAAGTACCCTTCGTCGTTTTCCTTTCTTTCTTTCTTTCTTTATTTCTTTCTTTCTTTCTTTCTTTCTTTCTTTCTTTCTTTCTTTCTTTCTTTCTTTCTTTCTTTAATTCTTCGCAAAGCTATGCGCATAACTAAAGCTCGAAGTCAATGTTTTCGCGGCTCTAACGTGATCTTCTCAAACCTTGGCGCGGCCTTGGGCGCTAGCGCGTTCGTTTCCTTGAACGTGACCGGCCTATACAGATGCGATTGCTGTACATTAAGAGAAAAATGCCGAAAAAAAAGTAACGGCAAAATACCAAAAAGTGATACAGCTGTAAATCGTCAAATGCAAATGGCAGCATCGTCTACTGACTATAACCACACAATTTGTAAGCTAGAAAGTATAAGGGTTTTTTTTTTTCTCAGCCGACTGCATTGGATATTTCACTTTCAAAGGTCTGAAGCTACAAATCCCCGCGTTGTGTCTATATTGAGAAGCGCCCTGTAGTGAGCGATCAACTGAGGTTTAATATTGCGGTGTTCTTTAACGGGCACATCTAAACGTAAGTGGAATGACGTTCGTTCCCCACTTCGATCCCATCAAATCATACGGCCGCTACGAGTGCGGAAATCGAACCCACGACCTCAGTCTTGGCATGCCCACCACGAGGGCTACTCGGACGCCATGGCGTGAATGTTTTTGGTATGATTATGAACAAGCATCGGAGCTCTCCATTTAGGGGGGGGGGCAATTTTTCACCGTATCCCCCCGTTGTTCCTGACCCCCTCCCACTGAGGCCATGACTATGAGAGCGCTGTGCAAAGACGAGGTATTTTAGGGGGGGGGGGGGGGCAGCCACCTCTTTTTCCCACCCCCTACGTTTGCTCACGATCATGATTACAGACAACTGCGGGTGAACGGGTAAAGGCACGACACATGTAATGGTGATGCATGCCATTCGTGGATTAGCTAACAGTTCTTATACAATTCTTTTGAAGCTCGAGCATTGTATATTATTATTATTATTTTAGCCGTGAGTACCTTACCGCATAGAAAAAGCTGCGTGCATCCGTTAAAGCTCGACACTATAAAAAGAGCACTTCGTACAACCTCGCCGCGTTTTCCACAAAATACGATGTGATGTAAGTGCACGAATCCCACTTCGTTTCGGCTTTTCACATTCCGTTCACGAACGCATTTCATGTGCGCGATCCGGGACTTTCCTCGAAAGCGCGCTCAGCGGTAGGCGTATTATAACGTGCGGCCCCCGCTGGGGTGTTTCTGAAACGTTCGAGAAAAGCGAGTGTTTTGAAGCGACACGTGTAAAAAAAACAGAAAAAAAGAAAAAAATCGCGAGAAAAAGAGTTTAAGTTATCGGAAAGAGATGCCATGAGCGATGTTCTTTTTTTGTTTTTGTTTTTTTTTGTTTTTTCTTCACACCTAATTCTGTTCTTTAAAGCAGCATAGCATTTGTTTCACATGTGAAGGCAACAACCTTGAAGCACGTAAGGTGTCATCCTATGATGACTGTGCCACGTTAATCACGCAATGGTTTTAGTTAGGTAACAGAGAGTGCCGAACTAAAATATATCGCGAATAGACAGAACAGCGTACACAGAAAAACTTCAAACCATTGAGCGGAGTTGAAAGGGTCCAAGAAAGGAGAAGAGAGCAAGATACTTTTCAATAAATGAATCCTGGGGCATTTCACCATAGCGGCACACGTGACGTGGGGCACACTTGATATCAGACATATTAGGCTGCTGATACTAGGCTGTTGACTTAGGCTACTGATAATAGGCTGCTGAAGGTCGCGGGTTCGATTCCGGTCGCGGCGGTCGCATTTCTATGCAGGCGAAAAGGTAGAGGCCCGTGCGTGGTGCGATTTCGGTGCACGTTAAACAACATCACGTGGTAATAATTTCTGGCGTCCTCCACAACGGCATCTCTCATATTCATAACTTGGTTTTGGTGCCTTCTCATAACGAACTACGTATATCTGAAACTTTTATGTAATGTCCTTTCGTTCTACGATATGACCCGGGATTCGCATACTATCTAATGGCGTCGTAGCATATGACGTGTAACTAGGTATTAAGGCTGCCCTCCTTACATACTCCTTACCTCTCCTTACATACATTTAATAAAAAAAGGCTGCTCTTTGTAGTCTGAATAGGCTGCAAATTGGACTATTAAGGCACCGTGTTCGCCTGCACTGTCAAAAAGAAAGCAAGCATGACCCCCTCCCCCCCTCTTTCCCCAAGACAGAAATATTCTTTAGAGGTTGAGGGAAGGGGGAAGAGTCGAACTGTTTCTTATGTATGCACATGCGAGCCTCTACCTGCAACAATGAGAAACTTGGGGAAATCGGAACCCCCTCCTCCCTTCAGCTACGACAATGCATTCCACATCCCCACGTCTTCTCTCTGGCCTTCACCCTGCGAAAGTTATTTTCCCTGATGTTCATCAAGGTTTGCGATGGATCGAATGACAGGAAAGTGGAGTGGGGGAGAGGGGCACGATGAGATGGATATGGCTGGCTCGTTGCTGACTTGTCCGTGACCGCGAAGGCTTAACGCAGCGCTGTTCGAACCTTCGCCAGTATACCTATACTCCACCGAGGCTTCGCACGCCCTAAAGCACACACGCGCACGGATGCAGGCTATGGATCGCCTATAGTTCACGAAATGACTTTCAAAACGTTCACGCCCCACGATGGGGGCATGCACACGCACTCGCGCGTAGAGCGATGCACTCGCGTCGTAAATTAGAACGCGTTCGAGGCAAGGCAGTACAGCGGAACGTATAATGGGGCGTTTGTGCAGGCCCGATGGGCGAGCGAAAGCAACGTCGAAATTAGGTCGCGTGAGCACGCAATCGTCGCCCTTCATCGATGCCTCAGTGGCAGGCCTTTTCGTTTACTTTATCGAAGAGGCGACCAAGGGGGTACACGCGAATCCTGCTGTCGGGAGAGTGCGATGATGCGGCGTCGTTCTTGGACGACGGCGAAGAGCGAAGCAGCGCGTCCTTGCCCTACTTCCAAAGCGAGCCGCTCCTAAATTCAAGCCTCCTAACGCGCTCTTCTCGGTCTCACCACAACAGCTATGTAGTGTTACCCGAGTATATGCATATATGCCGAGAGGGGGCAGTTGGCTCCATGCGCTGACGTTATAAGGCGCTCGTATGTGGGCCAAGTGCACCGGCGCTCGTCGAACGGATGGACTGATAAGGTTTGTGGGTGCGTATGCGAGTGTGCGTGACCGTTAAAAAAAAAAACATTTGCTCTTTGTCCTTCCCCGAAAGGGACAGTCGGTCAAACGGGACACAGGAGAGACCCAGGAGGGCCTGGTTTAGACTAGGGCTTGTTCAGGAGTACGAACCCTCAGCCCGTTGTTCCGATATGTTAGGACTTGAGCGTCGCGTTATAAAACTGTAGGAGTTACATCGCGTTAGTGTGTTTCTTTTTTTTTCTTCGTTGTTAATTGCTTTGCTCTCCTTTCTTTCCAATTATCCCTTTACGCACCACGGGGCATTGTATACCACGGGGCCACGAATTACAGTTCCGAAAGGTAACGAGAACTCTGATGCATTTGCTGTAGGCCACGTAACCAGCTGAACTAACTGTCTGTGACGTCGAGCACAGAACACTTACCGCATCTGTGGCGAAAAGAGTGGCCTTTTTTCTCTCAACGTTAACCCTTCCCAGTTAACCTTCCGTTAGTTAACCTTCCTGCCTTTCCTTTATCATTCTTTATATATATTATTAGTGCAAGGTGCCCAGCCTGTACACACTCTGACTGCCACCTCCCTGCCTTCCGATCTTAATTTCAGCCGTCTTCTATTTCATCATGCGTTCATAAAGGAGCAGATAGCATCAGTCAGAATGAACTCGTACAACTCGTTGACGGATTGTCTTATAAGGAACCGGTATTGCATGGTATTTATCAAATGGCTTGGTTTGTGCCCACCGCTTTGTGAGCGCGCTGTCAACATCAGGCATTGTTTGCACAAGGTGGAGGGAATACGATAAGGTTACTTCGTTCCAGAATAAGTCAGTGTTCTCGAGATTGGACGGCATACGTACATCCCTCGGCATACGAATCTGGGCTCGATATCGCTACGAGTGGCTTGCTGTTGCGTAATAGTAAGCTTGGACCTCCTCCGGTTAAAGTAGACATTAATACGTTTTAAGATTATCACTCGTTCGTTCGTCCGTTATCTCTCGTGTTGCCATTTTACAACATCCCACCCATTTCGCCGTCGCATAAGTGCTGCCGAAATGCAGGAGATGTAGCTCTTTCGCAGTGACGCGTTGCGTCGTTAAAGAAAGAAAGAAAGAAGAAAGAAAGAGAAAGAAAGAAAGAAAGAAAGAAGAAAGAAAGAAAGAAAGAAAACAACGTCGCCTGATGTTCTCGGCACCCCGGTGCGATCGACACACGGTGACGAAACGAGAGAATAGAAAGAAAGGTTGGGGAGGCAGCGGCCACCGTTTAATCACTTGGCAACGCCGAAGCGAAGCGAAAGTGAAACGGCGGCGTGGCAAAATGGGAGGAAAACGAAAAATGCGCCACTTGAAGGCAACCTGACGAAGGCAAGGGAAAAGGACAGAGGCCCCGCGCTCCTCACGCTATAACCACGCAGACAGGCACCACACTCTTAAAAAAAAAGTAGTGCTACTTGCTACTTTTTGGGTAGTAACAGTTTGTCACATATGTTACAACCCGGTTAGTAACGGGAGTTAGTAACGGCAAGCGTAGTCACTGTTACTACTCTTGCCGTTCCTAGCAGCAGCTAGTAAAAGCAAGGGTAGGAATCCTTACTACCGTTGCTGTTACTAACAGCAGGTAGCAACAACAAGGGTAGTAACTGTTACTGGCCTTGCCATTACTACTTCCTGTTAGTAACGGCATATGTAGCAATAGTTACTACTACTCCCATTACTATAATATGGTTGTAACATATGTGACAAGCCGTTGCTACCCAAAAGTAGCAAGTTCCACTACCTTCTTCCAAAGTTACGAAGCTAATATGTTAGTAATCGATGCTACGTTCTTACTAGCTACGGCTGGTATGGAGGTACGACAGACTCTTCGAATACACAATTGTGTGCACACCAGGTTAGTTGAATTGATTATTCTGATGGCCATATTTTACCGAGAACATTGTAGCTGTAATGAATGCGACGAAAATGCGGGTATATATACCAATAATATAGATATGCACTATACATATAAAATCAGAATAATTGCCAATGTATTGCATCATGGTATTTAGCACTTTTTCTTGGAAAACACCTGGTTCTGTTCCACACTGCGAAATATATTATCATGAAAGACACTACGAACACACCTCCAAATTCACTGCTGAGTGTCAACGGCCGTATAAAACCACAGGTTTATGCGGCTGACATTGTCAGGAACAAAACAATGCATTGTTCCAAAAGCCAGGGAGCAATGAAATATGCCACACAGTGCATTTTTATATGAAAACATTTATTGATAACACACGTCTGTAGGCATAACTTAAGTTGCCTTTTCAAGCGATGATATTTGCCGTATGACTAGCGGCATCTGCTTTGCACTTGTCGGCAAGCCACAGAAATGTTCAAGTAGAGTGAATGTTTTTTTGTTGGCGCCACTGTACTTGACATCGAATATCCAGTATATTTCCATAAGCGCCGTCATACCTGCAATTACATCAAGCACCTCTACACTAAAGCCCTTCAAAGCTCGCAACTATGTTTGTAGCTTCAGAGGCATTTTTGCCCTTCAGCGAAAGGGCAGGGTAGGTGTCCTGTAAAATGAGTAATACATAAAATCAGCATCACTGATGAAAAGTATACTAGCTGATATAAAAAAAGGTAAAGCAAATAAGCTCACCGGTCCCTGCAGAAATCGCGGCTGCTCCTTTAGGAGCATGGGCAGCAACTCGACAATGCCAACGGCAAAGCGATCTGTTGACGAAATATTTTTAGGCACATCAAACTTTCACATATAAGGGCATTGACAGTAATACTCCTATGAAAATGACTTATAAAAGTTGGAAATTTGGGAAAACTGGAAAAGCTGGCAAGCTTCTACACGTACATTTCTTTTCGTCACCATCCAGTGCCTCGACTTCTTCTTCAATTGCTTTCACAGCTTCCTTCGCGCAACGACGACACTTCGCAAGCTCAAAACACCGGTCTCCATACCGGTTTATAAATTCCAGGACCTTTTTTTCTAAGTTAACGCCAGTGAGAGCAATGAACTCCTCATGAAGCTAGAACGACAAAAAAATTGTACCGAATCACCAACAAATTTGCAACTATCGATAACATAAAAAAACTCATTGTTAAGTTCTCTCACATACATTTCTGCAGCAGGATCAAAACCACAGCTGTTTCTGCTCACCATTTCAGCCTTTGCCAAAGCAGGGTATTTCAGCACCACATCTGCTGTTGATGGCCTCATTTCCTTCATCCACTTCTGTCTAGATGGTCTTGTCTGCTCCATAGAATCACCGAGTTTTTGCATGTCAGGAATAGGCCGCTTGATTTCTTTCACCATGTAGTCAATATGGCTATTAATTGTAGCCTCATCATGCTGAGAAGCGACATGTTGGGAGAGATCTACAATCTAATCAGCAAAAAAAGATGGTACTGCACAGTGAAAGATCACGACAAATGACATGAAATAGGCAGACATGAAAAACTCAACTTTTTGCTAGCTCAGTTGAAGAATGTTGGCATTTTTTTGAACTGGACATGTGTAGAGAACTCAATTACAGGGTTGACTTACGTAAGAGAACTGAAGCAGTGTGTACTGATACCATCTTGCTCTGCGAGTGTGTCATAAATTATGTTAATATCAAAGTTCTCACAATGATTCTCTCCAATGTCGACCACCTCGGCACTTCACCACTTCCAAATTTACACCTTGTGAACCAGCATATCGCAAATGTGTGTGTAAAACCAGTGAACCACGCCTCCTACCTATATCAGAAGGAGTCTGAAGAGGTAACACTGATTTTAAATATTGCCAACTGCGGTGTCGGTGTTAGAATACAAGAGTTGTTGCCTTTATATGTATGTCATATATGTAAAACTTTGACCAGATATTAGTTAGTAGTGCTTGTTCTTTCATATAAAAAGAAAGTTTGAAAACTTGAAATTTCGAACCTAATATGTATCTTGCCTCCCCCCAAAAAAAAATGTTCACCTCTAAAAAGCTTCTGGAAAAACATTGGTTTATGTATAGTTACATGGTGTAGTCAACAAATAAAGAGCAATAAGGAGCTTTTCTAATGTAGAGGACAGACAGATATTGAAGCCAAGCATAGCATATGGGCATTGTTTATGGTGGCCACTGAAAGGGCATTAATTATCGCTGGTTGGAGCTTTCACATCACATGCTCACTGAGCTGCAGTAGTTTGATTTCACCTGTCCACTTATTTCAGTA
>WOVY01015418.1:0-85950 GCA_013436015.1 Rhipicephalus annulatus
CACTTCTCTCTGGCATGAGACTGGCGCTTAATATGCCACTGTTGGCGGTACAAGTGTAGTTTTCGTCGCATTAAAATTGACCAGGTGTTCGAAGAACCAGCGGAAAAAGACTCATCTTTATGCGAGATTTTACAGCTGGTTATGCTGCATGTGGAATTGCCTGCGTTACAGCAACCTACCCCGTGTGCCTACGACAGTCTGGTTCCCTAAAATGTTCTGAACCTCGAATAAAGGACAACGTATTACAAGAAAAATAGCGTAGAATGTGTCGGTTCTCTCTGTCATTGCTCATTTTAGCCTTTGATAGCCTCTTCCACATGCTACCACGTTCGCATTCTGAAAAAAACGTGGTTGACTTTCAAAATTTTCCGGTATAATTGCATGTTCCGTGGTGCGCCAGTGCGGCGAAAAAACAGACAGACGGGAGCAAGCAGTGCATCATAAAAGACACAAAATACGTGATTTTCGTCATCAAGCACGCTGAACAGCTGGGTTGTGCACACTCGCCCCACTTCCCTTGCCTTTTTTGGGCATGACGCGATAGCATTTCAGTGATGGAAACAAATGGGTGAGGGTTTCTCGGCTGCTGCTGCGCGCCGTTTCGGACGTCTTTTCCAACACTTATTGGAGATGCAGATTCACCAACGGTGACGAAGGGTCGCGAGCATTACGAACAGAGCGGACGCGGCTGTCTTGAACTCTGCCATTTCAGCTTGTTCTTGCATTAAACGTAGCGGCAGCCTATTGACAGGAAGCGATCCTAGAGAAGTCAGTGCCCATGTCGTCTTCGTTCACAATTTACGGTGTTCCAAGTCGTAATATGAAGCAACAATCATTCTCTGGAGTAATATCACTTAACATCGCCTAAGAAATAGTCGTGTCACTAGGATCACGCAGAAGCTAAGTTGTGACATATTCCCGCCATGAACCGTCTAAACCAAGTCACTTCACTTAAGATCACCTTAGATCACGCAACAGCCATTCATGTTACTAATTAATGCAACATAATGTAACGTCTATATACTCACATGAATAAAAAGAATCAATATCAGCCAAAAATCACTAACAGCTAGTCACCTGGATAAATCACTTGAAAAAACAGTGCGTCACGTGACATGTGCCCGCCAAAACCACGTGACATGTGCCGACAGTGAGGAACCAACAGAAACCGGAGAATAGAAAAGCGTACCCATACTTAGTACTCCTAGGAAAACTTTATTATGTGCTGCCGTAAGCGAACAGGCTAGAATTCCATGGCCCTCAGAGAATATAGGCTGAATATAATGTCATTTCCAGTAGGGGGTGCCCCTATTCCAAGGCCCCACTAGCACGAGCCATCCTTTCAGCGCCTCAGATCAGTCGAAGCTGGACTTCCAGGACCACGCTAGATAGGACTCCACGCATTCGTCTAGCGTGCAATTTTGTTTGTGCCCTTCTTTTTGGTCTGCAAAAACAAAATCGAGCAGCTGGCACAAGGTTGGGTCACAGCAGAGCTGGCGGGCAACTAGGCCGTCTTGGCTTGGCTGGCCTTTAGCCCTCTTACCTGCCTCTTGCTATACTACACTACATTATACTATACTGTACGTAGTTTCGTTTGTTCTCTTTATCTTATTTTGTCATTTTCGCTTTCCTAGCTCTCTGTCGCTCTTTTTTGATAGTCAAACATGGGCCCAGGCAACTCTGTGGCGAAAAACTTGTTTAGCGTGTTTCCTCACAAAAATCTGGCAACATCCATCACATTGGTATACTAAAGAATAACAAAGTTTGTGGCCGCACTTTGCAGTGTCTCTTGTTAACAATTTGTACCGAGTGCATGGGCGATGATAAAACGCGTGATGGCGATGGTTTTCTGTCTATGACACACGCCAGACCCCGATCCTAACAGCTCTGCTCTAAAAAAGTTAGCATCGCTTGCAAAGGCTTGGCGTCACTAGCAAACACTGCAGAAAAAAAAAACTAGGTAGAGCACAAACTCCACAGTTGGCTGCAGCCTTGTGCAAGTATGACAAGGTGCGCCTTCTTCTGTTTTTATATATTATTTGATGCATATTACCAATACACAGTCAAAATGGAAGCGAGACGCACTCATAAGCAACACATGGATAACACAGGTTTACGAGAGCCAGGTTTTGTGGTTAAGCGGTGGTGCCCCATCCATTCATGCAACATGCTTTAGGCCACCACAGCAGGAGGTGTGTACTTCCCGCAACTCTCTCTCCTCGAGGCACCAACGGGACGCTTTCAAGCAACCAACAAAATTTATGTGCTGTTCGATATATAGAGTCACTGTATTATCTCTCGGTGAGCCAATTGTGTTTCCGCATCAATAAATAATCCATAATGATTATTTATGCACCCTTTTAAAAGTATTCATCAATATCTACGATTCAGTGCTTTTCGCCACAGATGGGACGAGAAGGTATAAAGCAGAAAAAAATGCAGCGTAAATTGAAGCAAAATATATTTGTATTAAGTGGGGCGCTGATAAAACTTTAGTTTTTCCGAACACCTAGCGGTCATGCAGAGGAAAAGCCAGCCTACGAAGTAATAGACGGTGTTTCCGAGATGCGTTTTCCAAAATCCAGACAGGCTACGGGAAGACTCAAGTTCAGAGCGAAGAAGGGCGACCTCGTGCAAGTTACGTTTCCAAAGAGTGGAACACATTGGCTGATGTACATCACACACCTGATTCTCAAAGAGGCACCACTGATCCCCACGCATGATGAGTTTGCCAAAGAATGGCGCTTCCTCGATTTCGTTGACATCGAGCACTTCAGCCCATCTCTGCCTTTGAGAACATTCGCTACGCACTTGGTGTTGGACAAGCGCACGATGACCGAAGAACGGAAGTACGTCTACATCGCGCACAATTCGTGGGACGTCTGCGTGTCGTTATATACCACATGATGACCAGCATGAGTGCTTTCGAATTTCAAGATGGAAAGTCGAAGTTCAAGACTTCGCCCACGCTTTCATGAGCGGCACACCGGCTTTGGTGACTACTCTCGAACACGTAGCAGTGCGTTACGCTCTCAGGAAATAATCGAGCGTGTTCTTCGTCACTTATGAGGAACTCAAGAAGAACACCACCGAAGTGGTACGTAGGCTGGCATACTTCCTCGGAGATCAGTACGGCCGTGCTTTCCAACCGGACGAAGCGCTGCTCCAACGAGTGTTAAGTAGATCCCAGCCCGAATACATGCGCGATGTGCTGGTGATTGACTTGAGTGGCAGAGGTGACAACCAGTGGAGCGAAGTACTTTCGGGCATGAAAGTTACCTGTAGCAGTGGCCACGATCGAGATGAGAATACGCGTACGTGAGAAGGGCAAAGTGGGAGGCTAGAAGGAGTACTTCACGCCGGATCTGCTCCTTGAGATGGAGAAACGAATTCTGAAGGCGGAGAAGGAGTCATCTTTCATGGACCTCTGGAAGGACATACGAGATGAAGCTTGCCAAGCGATGCAGGATGCCGAATAAACTCTCGTACCGCTTCAATGGTTGCGCCGACTTATTCAGGCTAACTCAGACACAGACTTAATTTGTGAACACCAAATTTGCTGAGGAAAGCACTTGCCGCTGTGAAGAGGACAAGCCCGCTCGTTGAAGCGTAGGCTCCAGCAACACGGCGTGTACAATAATGTATCGTCCCATAGAGTACTGTACATAGTACGGTATTCCCTATCTTTCTTTCAGTCCTCTTTCCAATTCATATTGAACACCCCAGTGCACGGTCGCGAACCATGTATTCGCATTAATCTAGTAACCTCCCTGTTATCTCCCTCTATCTCTGTCTCTGTTCTGCATGTGTCTTTCAGTAAATGGTGCCTACCGCCAAGACATTTGCAGGTAGTCAACTCTGCCCTCGGAAAAAGAATAATCGGCAGGCAATAAAGAGTGCCTAAATATCCCTACCACAACGAATATGCGGGGTATCGAAATGGTGACTTTCATAACCAAACAATTTAAATTTAATTACATAAGCAAGTACCTGCGTTGCACGGCTTGTGCGTCTACGCATTAGTTTTTCACCTTACATAAAAATTTTATACATCAAATAAACTTGAATATTTCAATGACTGTAACATGTCCATCCCTGGTACCACACCAAATATAAAGACGGCGTTCAGACTCTTGCCACACTATACCGCATTATGTCTGGTTGGATTGACCAATGGCATCTCTGATGCGTTGCTGCAATATCCCGATATTAGGAGCTGCTATTTGTGGCAAATATATTTTGTGTACCTAAATAAACATAAAGGGTAATGTCATGTAATGTCCGGGGCCATACAATTTGGCAGTCTCTGTCCGTATACCTGTTGGGAAAGGTTTAAGAAAAAAGATTTAAGAAAAGATTTAAGAGAAAATGCCGGGAAACTGTATGATTCATCAGCGTATATAGATAAACATATCTGCTTGTGTTACTTTTAAGGAAGGCACTTGATCACTGACTTAATCACACATCAACCCACACAACTTTCTCATTAATCTATATGAAAAATGCAAAGAAACGTCATGTATTTTCTGCGGACCTGTAATAAAAACAAATTTTCATGATAAGTATAACCACAGTCTCTTGATATTTTTTTCTGGTCATGAACTCCCACGCAAAATTCGTATTGGGACAAAGTGGCTACCATAGGCACCATTGTACCAGAGGGCGTCGATCGGCCACGCTTGGCAGGGCTGTAGCGCTTCGCGGAAGCGTTTTCTATCATATACGCTCCTTCAGATATTTGCGTTTTCCGGTGCTCTCGCTAACAATTCACAGCCGCTATTAGTATCGTCAAAGGGTCCATAATTCGCTTGTAAAACTGCCTAAGTTTTTGATTGCTGGCTTGTTTTTGTCTAGTGACGCACATCCGTTGCGTTCCTCGATTTCTCAATTCTCACTTTCGTGCTTAAACGAACATATGACTGGTTCTAGATCACTGCAAGGTTAACATAGTTGCGCTAGATATTATGGGGCAGCCGTGCTCTGGTTCCACGTAATTTCGTTTTCGGAATAATTGTCACTTTGTTGCATAGAACATCGCGAGCAGCCCAATAGAAGTCCCCGTGCTAATAAACAAATCTGTATATCAGGTCACTTGGCATTAATATCATTCAAGTACCTTTTAAGGGATATCATTCGTGGTATATCAAAAAAATTAAAAGGTCAGGATGAGACATCACAAGATGGAAAGGAATTCTCAAGTTGTGTTTTTTTTTTGGGTGTAATAATTTGCGCTCTCGATTTTAAAGATTAAAAATATGTCATGAAACTGCTGTGACCTGCTATAGATATAGGCACTACGTACTATTTAGAAACAAAAGCTTTTCATTTTATGCATGCAGATTTGATAACACAGCCCAGTTTTAATATACGCGGCTTTTGTTTTTTTATCTATTCCCGGTCCTCTCCCAACGACCACCACTTCTAAGTCCGCGTTCTAATTAGCCACCCTGTTCCTCCTAGGCGCACGTAGAAATCAACCAGGATCCTCCTTCAACTCTGTTGTTCAGTTTAAACGAATCAGTCATACTTGACAGTATGCATTGCTCTGTTTGAATATTTCCAGAAATTTTCCTTATGCATTTAGATATCTCATTCAATCTTGTGTAGAAACGCCAGTTTCAGCGGCCAACGCATCACATGTGGCTCGAAGGGAGGCCGCCGCACGGCAGCCCCGCAAGGTGCAATGAAGCGCCTCGCAGCTGCATCGAGGCTACCCCGCTGCCGAGGGACCACATACGAATTATCGTCAGCCGAGGACGGACTTGACGTCAGAAAAGTAAGCCAAGTTAGGCTCGCACAGGCTATTGCCATGGCGGCTGCTCTTGCCCCGGCAGAGACGGAAGGGGACATCGTTTGCCCAAACATCGCCCAGAACATTCTCGTAGTTTCCACACCGGAGCAGAAGAACGCAAACGCCTACGCCGCGATCCAACAGATTCCGATAAGCGAAGGAATGTACCATATGGCGGCATATGTCGCGGCCCCCGACAACACCTGTAAAGGAGTCATACGAGGAGGAGTGGACACTGACATCAGCGAGGCCCAGCTCCAAACGATGATCGTCAACCAGCGAAATCCGAAGGCCCTAGAAGCCAAAAGGATCAAGAACACCATCACTGTGGTAGTGCTTTTCGACGGCATGAAGGTACCAAACTATGTCATATATGCGGCGTCAGCATGCTGCGCTGCACGCTCTACAAGCGCCAAACCGACGTGTGCTACGCGTCTGGAGGACTTGGTCACAGGGCCGATGTTTGCCCCCAACCCCAACAAGAGGGTGTGCAGGGGCTGTGGGCTCGTGTCTCCACCCGACGATCACCAGTGCTCGCCGAAATGTGCCCTTTGCGGAGGCCCACATCCGACGGCGGACAGAACGTGCAAAGAACGCTTTCAAGTTTCATACGTCGTGCGACGGAGAAGACGACGGCGCCGAAAGCGCGTCAAAAAGTTTCAGCAACAGCTGGCCGAAGAGGACCGGTCAAGGTATTCCAGCGTGGCAAGTGCTCCCAGGCAGGGGCGTTCCGTCATGCCAGCTGGCCACCGGCGCGACCGCTCCAGGGGCCGCGCTCGCACCAAAGGGCGCTCTTACTCGCGGGCACGAATCCAGGAAGTACATACCTGGGCGGATCAAGCCAAGCCGAAGCCAGCGGCGCCGCCACCAGAGGTAACGCAGGTACCATTGCCAGAGCATAGGGAAGACCCCAGGGTAGCTAAGTTGATCCAAGAGAATGCTTGCCTTAAGGCAGAGATTCAACAGCTGAGGGCTGACCTTGAGTTGTTCCGCAAACATTACTCCTCGCAGGGTGAGAGACAACAGATTCCCCCACCAGGGGACGTGCAGGCGCGCTCGGGAAAACGTAGGGCCTCACCCCCCCCCCAAGGGGAGTGGGATGCTATGGAGACAGAATCCAACAGCAAGGCTCTGGAAAGCATGCAGCAATCGATTAAACAACTGGCTGATAGCATGACTACCCTACTGAAAAGGGTGTCGTCTCTTGAAGGTACACAGGCAGCGCTAGCTACGGGTAGCGCGCCTCCGAAAGGCCCGAACAGGGCACAGTCGCCTGCAGGCGCGGTAACAGTCAACCCGACAGGAGATTGGCTGTTTCAGAACACAGTAATTATGGCGGACAACACTAATGAACTGGTTGTGTGGTAGTGAAACTGTGTCAGTTTCAAAAGGCGCAGGGCTCTACTGCTGCACTTTATTGCTTCTCAGGCGGTCAAACCGCACGTAATTGTGTTACAGGAAACTCTCGGTGATGCGCTAACTTTCTCAGGCTATCGAGTCGTCTCGGTGCGCGAGCAAGGGAAGCGCGGTTTGGACACCTTGGTCACAAAAAAGTGCTCCTTTCATGAACACAAACTACAGCTTGGCAACAGCAAGGCTGAGGTCATTATCCTCGAAATAATCCCCAACAGCTGGCTAAGAACAGCGTATTCCTCCTGAATGTGTACAGCTCGCCATCGGACAAGCGGCAGGGGTTCGCTTCGATCATGGCAAAAGCGGTGGCTCTGGCCAGGGGGGCCCCCATTGTGGTAGCGGGAGACTTTAATGCTCCGCACGACGCTTGGGGATACGCCAGGCAGTCCCCAAAGGCAACAATCTCCTAAAGGCCGTATCTAGCTGTTCTCTTGAATTGATTATGGACCCGCAATACCCGACGAGAATTGGCACATCGGTGGTCCGAGACACAACTTCAGACTTGGCGTTCGTCAAGAACGTCGCCAGAACAGGGTGGCAAAATTTGCAAGAGAATCTAGGTAGCGACCACTTCATAGTGGCAATTACCCTAGCAGTCAATGCAGCTCCCCCCAGGAATTTAAAGTAACGGACTGGGATGCCTTTCGTAAATTGCGGAAGGAGGACCAGGATGAATACGACAGCTTAGACAGCCTCTTTGCAAGGCTCAAGGAGGATAATGCTGCGACCAAGGTTGTCAAAACGAACCTGAGGGTTGATCGGATGGATACACGCCTCGCGCATCTCTTAGAGGCTAAGAATTCCATCCTGTCCCGGTGGAGGACGCAAAGGCTCAATCGCCGACTTCGAAAGAAAATTGCGCAACTCAATCGCGAGATCGAAGCCTACTCTATTGAACTCTCCAAACAGCAGTGGAATGAAGTATGTTCTTCGGTTGACGGACAGATGAGAGTGGGGGCCAAATGGAACCTCTTCAAACAATTACTTGATGAGTCACAGTCGAAGAATCGACAGAATCGTTCACAACCAAAAAGCGAAGGGAGTGTCCGAAAAGGCCCTCCTGAAGAGGTTAGCGGACAGCTATCTTCCGCTGGGCCCTTCCGGCGATGCGGACTATCCGCATTACAGGGGTGGAATGGTGGCGGAGCTGGACGCACCTTTCACTGAACCAGAAATCTGTAAGGTCCTCCACGAGTTCAACGGACGCTCTGCACCGGGCCCGGATGGAATCTCAAATAAGCTCTTACGTAACTTGGACGGCAAATCCATCGAGAAGCTTACCGAGGAAGTCAACAAGATCTGGGAGACGGGGCACGTCCCCGAATCCAGGAAGACAGCTTCGTAGCGCTCATCCCAAAGCCAGGCAAACCTCTGGCTTTGGAGAACATGCGACCCATCTCGCTTACGTCCTGCGTAGGCAAGGTGGCCGAACATGCGATTCACCATCGGGTATCCGAGAGCATAGAAAGCAGAGAGCTATTTCCACACAGTATGGTAGGATTCAGACCTGCACTATCCACACAGGACGTGATGCTCCTTATCAAAAGACAAATCATTGACAACAACACCAGGGATTCTAGAGGCATACTAGCTCTAGACCTAGCCAAAGCTTTTGATAATATCTCGCACAAGTTTATGCTTGAGTCAATTTCGGTTATGGGTCTAGGACAACGGTTCCACGCATACGTTAGGTCTTTTCTCGGGGATCGCAGGGCTACCATTAGGATCGGTCAAATCCAATCCATGGAATTTACCTTGGGAGCGAGAGGCACCCCACAAGGGGCAGTTATCTCTCCTCTACTCTTCAATATTGCCATGAAGGGCCTTTCGGAGCGACTCGCTACGGTGCGTGGGGTTAACCATGTTATAACTATGCGGACGATATCACCGTGTGGTGCATGGGAGGGTCCGACGCCGGTGTAGAGCAGGCGCTTCAAGAGGCATTAGACATCACGGAGAACTTTCTAGTCGGTTCGGGCCTTAGCCTGTCATCGGCAAAGTCTGAGTTACTAGTATACAGACCCACCCGACAAGGACTGAGGGACCTCACTCCTTTAGAACAGATTCCCATAGCTTTATACACACGGGATGGGCAGAAAATGCCCAGGGTGGACTCCATCAGGGTCCTCGGACTCCTGCTAGAGTCCAAGGGGGCAACTCACGAACTATAGCCCGCATCACCTCCAAGACGGAGAACATGCTTAGGCTCATACTCAGGGTCTCGAACCGCAGGGTGGGCTGAGCGAGAGCAATCTCCTTCGGCTCTACCATGCATTTCTCATGAGCCACATTAATTATGTCGCTTCGGCGTTGCGCTGGTCCAAAAGAGAAGAGGCAAGAATTGATACACTAATGCGCAAAAGCATAAAGCGAGTTCTAGGCTTGCCTATCCACACTAGCACCGAGAAGCTCTTACAATTGGGCATGCATAACTCCCTCTCGGAGGTGATCGAGGCCCAGCAGATGGCTCAGGTCGTGCGACTATCGTCCTCGAGGGCTGGTAGGCGCATCCTGGAATCCATAGGCTGCGGTCCTACGGCGACTAACCAGCGTAATGTAACACTACCACCCTCGATCAGAGGCACGTTTTCGATAGCTCCACTTCCAAGAAATGTCCACCCACAATACAATGTAGGGCGCCGCATAGCTCGGGCCCGTTCCTTATTCAAATCAGTTGCAAACAGACCGCATCTCGCGACCTTTGTCGATGCAGCCCAGTACGGGCGTTCGGATCGCTTCGCAGTGGTCTCGGTCGTTCATAGTGGCACACTCCTATGCTCTGCCTCGGTTAGAAAGGTTTCGGCAATGGTGGCTGAGCAAATCGCCATCGCCATAGCCATGAAGGACCCATCGCGTCCTAATGTCTTACAGATTCGCGTTCTGCAGCTAGGGCTTTCGCCTCGGGCTCGATCTCGCGTGAGGCAGCGGCCATCCTCAGCTGTGAGGGGGCTGCCGGGTTTCACACCATAACATGGTTCCCGGCCCATGGGGGCCAACGTACATCCTGATGTCCCTAACGCCAATGAGTTTGCCCGTGACCGTGCGCGAGGTATCGCTCACCATGGCGGTGCCGGCGGATTCGCAGGCGGGGACGCCGGAAGATACAGGGACTCGCTACTCACTTTCCACGAGATCATGACTTATTATATCTATCTCGGAGGGCTTTTCCACTTCCTCATCCTAAACTTACGCGACCGCAATCATCGGCCTACAGGATGCTCCAAACGGGGTCTTTCCCTTCGCGAGGCAGGTTCAGTCATTTTCGCCCAACATCGAGCCGCATTGCCCGGACTGCGGAGAGGCGTATTGCTAATTACCTCATATGCTCTGGCAATGTCTTGCGTTATGTGACGCAGAGGTCAACAAAGAAGAGGACTGGGAGGAAGCCCTTAACAGCGGCGACCTCTTGGTTCAACTTCGGGCTGTCCAGAGGGCCTGCGAGAGGGCGGAGGGCCACGGTCTTTCGGTCCCTACGTGGGAGCGGCCCGCGACTGCTACTGATTCCCCCTAAACGGGGCCGTTGCAACGCAGTTCCTCAGGACCCGAATAAAGTTCTTTGTCTGTCTGTCATTCAATCTAACTTTAGCTTTTTATGTGCGAGATATTTCTGCCTGATGAAAATAATTCTGTGCACCAGTGGGTAACGTTTTGATTTTAGCAACTATCTTACGCCTAGCAAGCAAATGTAGGCAAACATGTCGGCATGTTTTTCTCGTTTTTTTTTTTGCTTAATTATCGGCACTCGTCAGTAATTCCAAAACTGTCATGAGCACAGGCACAAAGTTTATTCAAATCTGCATTTCATGAACTGTGGTTGAATGTTGGGACATCAATTGAACAACACAACAAAAATCATTGAAAAAAATTTCTTCTGGCATAATTGAAGCTTTTGCTTCATGCTGCGAAGTTCAGCCTTCACTGCCTGCAGCTCCGATGATGAACAAACTGTGACCTCTGTTTGACACTCTCCGCGTCAGCGTAGCCATTGCGATTCTCAGTTTTCGCAACATCTGCAAAGAGTGAGAAAGGGCAAAATTTATTAGGTAAGAATCAATTTGGTTAGCGTAGTGAGCGGATAGGATACTTGCAAGCTTTGTGCCCGACTTACCATCGATTTCTTCGTCGCCTGCACTGAATACGTCTGCATTCGAGAGTGTCGCATCACAATCCGAAGAAAGCTCTAACGGCATTTGCGAGGTGGGCGCTTCGTTGCATGTGCACGCTGTTTTGGTTTAGAGAGGTAAGAAGGCAAGCCTTCGAAAAACATTGGTATGGCGTCTTCCACCAGTCTCTGTCGTTCTCGGGGCAGCGAAACGATCATTCCGTTCACTGTGCACACATCCGCACGTGCAATGTCACTGGCGGCGAAATGTTTTTCACACAAGCAAGCGTTCTTTGAGTCGAATGAAAATCCAGAAGTTTCTGCCTGTCACGTTCTTCTGCGTTGACTGGGAAGCAGCCGGCTGAGCCGGCTCCCTCCCACCTCTATCTACGCCAGCGCCGCGGCGGGGAAAGTGTGGGCGGCGTATGAAGCTCTTCCGTTGAGTGACGCGGGAGTTCCATGACCACAAAAAAGTGTTAAAGGAACATGGTGTAACTAATTATTTAATCTTGAAATCAGGGTAAAGATTCGTTGACACACTGCCGTGTATGACTTAAGGCCCAAATTTCAATTGTAAAGGAAGCCTTCGTATGATGTTTCTTCAAGGCAACTTCATCGATGTAGTGTGTACTAATTAATATAGGCATGCCGAGTTTTCTTCAATGAAAAAATGAAAAAAGAAGGCACAAACGATTCCCGATACGCAGAGCCATCACGTAGACAGTACAATAGACAATCATGCTTCATTATGTGGTCACAGGTCATATGATAGGCGATGCCATGTTTGGCGGATTTTATGGGCAGACGAGGAATTGATACTACGCGGTAGAACGTTACTCTGTATTCTGAACAGTAACAGACTTGCGTTATCAGTTTGACCCCTTCGAGATGTATCAGATTCGCATTTATTTTAGGGTGTCTGTTGTATTTCCCTCAATAGGCGGTAAACAAAATCATAGCATATAATATTCGAGAAATAGCATCTGTGCGATCTCACTCAAAGCACGCATAAACTCACACACGTTTTTGAACACCTGCATCTGACGTATAGCCTTGCTTTGGGGCGGAAGAGTACTCACTAAATGCGGAAGCTTTTTATTCAAAGAAAAAAATTGGGGGACACTTAAGCTTCGCATTCAAGAGTTGAACGCGATAGTGAAATCCAGCCCCTAGTGCACGCTTTAACCGCTAAGTGCATACTTATTCATATGTTTTGTTACATACACACGCACGCACACAAACACGCAGACAGTAGATTGGACCAACACGCGCTATTATCACCGAATGGGCTCGTTTTCGTCGTGACACCTGTCGAACAAAATGCGTTAAAGAGGCCCTGACACACTTTTTCAAGTAACCATGGAATGAATTCACTAGAAGGGCGTACTGCCTTATGAATTCAACGCCGCAAAAATTTTAAGAATCCGTCGAGTGCGGGTAGAGTTACATATGTTTGTCCCATGCTGCAATTGCATTATCTCTTCTCTCTTCCCGACGAAAGCACTGGAAGATAAGCAGGGAGGGGTGGCAGGGCAAAAGAACTACCGCGCCTCGTGACATTGAGCACTTTTTTTTGTTTGAATCCGCGGCTTTTTCAGTGTGATCGCGCGCGCACGCGTGGACTAGTAGCGGCCTCCCGCAGCTATCTTGGTAACTTGATTTTTCGGTCACAGACGCATGGATAATTTTTCGCTCACAACCAACGAGGCCGACGCCGGCGGCACGTTTTCTGCGACACGAGCTTTTAGATGCGGAGCATCTAATACTCGAGGCTTGTAGTGCGGCGCCGTCCGCAAGCTTCCTCCTCCTTCTTCCACCATCTGTGCATCCCTTCCTCCTCTACACACCGCGCGCGCTTCACTCCTCCACCATCTGTGCACCCTTCCTCCTCTACACACCGCGTGCGCTTCTCCTCTTCACGAACATTCGCTAGCTGTATAATGTAGCGCGCATGCGCCGTCACGCTTCGAGAACATCGGCAGCTGACGCGCGCGCATGCGCCGTCGCGCTTCGAGAACATCGGCAGCTGACGCACGCGCATGCGCTGTTGCGCTTCTCCCCCTTCTCGAACATTCGACAGCTGACGCGCGCATGCACCGTCACCCACCATCTGTGCCGCGCGCGCTTCTCCCCTTCGAGAACATTCTACAATTCTCCTGATTCTCCAGTGGACGCGCATGCGCCGTCGCGCTTCGAGAACATTCAACAGCTGACAGTGCATGCGCCGTCGCGCTGTATATATACTCAAGGTCGGTGCTCGCTCGCTCAGTTGCCGCTCGTCGGTTGGTTTGTACGGCGCATCGACGTCCAAGGTCGCGGTGAAATGAATTCCAACGAATCCACAAACACAATGATCGACATCCCTTCGACCAGCGCCGCCCTTTCGCATACGTGTGTACGTGTTCACTCATTTAACACCCCCTCCTACAACCACGTTAACCAATTTAGCCATCGACCCAAGTAAGTCGCAATTCAACACCCCATTTCACAACCACGTTAACCAATTTAGCCATCGACCCAAGTAAGTCGCACTTTAACACCCCGTTAACCATTATATGCTCCGCATCCTCCTCAGTGTTCCCCCGAGGGAAGCTGCGGGCAATTTTTTAACACTCTCGTGTTAAAAGTTGCCCTTGCAGACCACGAGCTTGAGGCCCACCGAGCGCACACTTTGGGACTCTGATGATTTTGTATGTACCTCGCCACATAAACGTTTGATGTGTAGAATTACCCACATTCACGAATCTCGAGTCTAATGGGGCTTGGCGAGATGTCTAGGCTTTCTTTATTTCCTCCTAGATGAACGAATCACTCAAAATATAATTTCTCGTTGATTCATAAATCAATTACCGAGCACGCCAGCGATTCCCAGTTTTTAGAGAATTTGGGGCACAACGACCGCTGAGATTTGTGCCATCTTTGGCTGTTTATCCACTGAGGTGGTGTAGCTGTGTTATGGTTCTCAGCTGCGTAGCTGTGTTATGGTTCTCGGCTGCTGAACCGAAGGCCGCAGGTTCGATTCCGGACACAGCGATTGGATTTCGATGGAAGTGAGGCGCTATCGACCTGTCTACTGTGTTATGTCAGTGCTCGTTAAATGCTCAAATTGTCCGGAACTGTCCACTACGGCGTACCTTATAATTGCATCCTGGTTTTGTCGTTTAATAACTCGGATAATATCTGATGGAGGCGGAAATGCCGTAGACCCGTGTGCTCAGATTTGGGTGCACGTTAAAGAACCCCAGGTGGTCGAAATTTCCGGAGCCCTCCACTACGGCGTTTCTCATAATCATATGGGGTTTTGGGACGTTAAACCCCACAAATCAATCAACTCGGATAATATCATTATTGTTGGATCTTCTTACGGAGGATGCAACTGCAATATATACCGTGACCCAGAACGCTGTATGCCGAGAAAAAGAAAACGCTGTTTTTTTTTCGGTACAGCTTTGCTCATGACATAAGTGGTGTGCAGCAAACGAGTTATTATGCAGAGGTATCACTGAACTATTCCGAATATTCTATCTCTTGGTTTGCATTTCTGGAGTACGTGTTTCAGATGGCAATGCTATACGCATGCCTACCGCGTTGTGACAACAGCCTTTGAAACGCACGTCAAGACAAAGGAAAAACGATGCCGGCTGCCATGCATCACTGATAGCAAACATCAAGTTCTAGTGCTTTCGGGATGACGCTGGTCGAAGTCGTACACTGAATTCTCCTGGCGACACCGAGTGGTCAAAGTAGAAGCACGAAAATGATGTTATTTTAGCACAAGTGTGTTCTTATTGTCACGTTCCGGCGTTCCTGCCCATGGCTGACATCACCCGCTGGAAATATTGCAGAGGGAGGACATGACACCCCTGTACCTTCACAGCGGTGCGGGTATACACGAGTGCCGAGGAACATTTTTACCCTTTTAACTTGTGCTGGCAAATTATCAGCAGGTGAACTATTATTAAGACCACTTCATTGAAAAAATTAGGGCACCCTAAAGCTTCGCCTTTAGGAGTTGAAGGCGACAGTGACATCCTGTTCTTAGTGCGTACTTCACTTCGTGCATGAACATGTTTGAATTTGCTATGCGCCCACTACGTGGCCTCAAGGGAATAAAAGCAGCCGCGTGTGTGCCTTTTGTAATGGGGTATTGGCTTCCAACCACAGAGCCATTATGATAATCACATATTGTAACGTCCATTGGCAATGGACGTTTTACCACGCATTATTACCGCAATATTTCATGTTGCTTTGTGAAGCGTATATATACAGAAAGCGTGTGTTTGTGAAGCATTAAAGGTACTTTCACTGCATTTCCAAGCAGCGGAAGTACTTTTCACTGTTTTGACAAGTAGAGGCGTGGCCGGATGGTATAACAACAGCTTGCCATGAAAATGACCAGGGTTCAATCCCCGCTCAAAACCCAACAACCCTGGTTCGGGCCCCACTCTGCACCAGGATTTTTGACCGTTTATTCATTTTAATTGCATCGTTCTCTATTTTTCGATCAGGCATATCGTGATAATTTTTGCTCACAACCACAACGCGGACATCGAAGCCGACTTTGGAGTTTCTGCGAAACGAGTTTTTTAACGTTATCCTGTTAAAATGTTTTTACATTGGCTCCTAATATAATTGCGGCTTGTGCCTTAATATATTTTTTATTTGGGGCTCTTACCTCCATTCCTTTGTGTGTGTGTGTGTGTGTGTGTGTGTGTGTGTGTGTGTGTGTGTGTGTGTGTGTGTGTGTGTGTGTGTGTGTGTGTGTGTGTGTGTGTGTGTGTGTGTGTGTGTGTGTGTGTGTGTGTGTGTGTGTGTGTGTGTGTGTCACGCTTCAGTCATTGGTTGGTGTCCACTCCTTCTTTTTGAGTCGTGGTGTGAGCACAGTACACACACTGGAAGGCCACAGTAAGGCAAAGCAATTAAGTGAATCGAGTAGAGCAAGCCATATACCGATTACTAAGCTGTGGTTAGTCGATTGGGTTCTCAATTTCCTGATGTGCTACTATGCTACCATTTGAAAGAAACGTGATTGATTTAAGCAGTGCAATAGCTCTATATGTTACGGCGCCGGCGTATGTTCTCCAAAAATTTGCTTTAGGAAGTGTTTGTTTTTGAATAGGTTGTTGTACGATGCGTTTTATATAAAAGAAACACAAGAGCTGGATCATCCTCTGATGATTGTAATTTAGTAAATTTTTCGCTAGATTTACCATACGTTTCAAATAATATTCCAACAGATATACACTCCCAGTAAACGTCAAATATTTGATGCTTGACGCCGACTGAGACTTCACAGACAAAAAATTACACACATTTCGTGGGAGTGAATCATCACCAGTACGCAAAGGTCTGGGTACCAAATGCGTGAGTAACTGTATACGTTACCAACCGTTGCCCCGTGTAATGTTAACTAAGTGAATAAGTGTATAAGGAAGTGTAGACTTGTTTCGCCTTTCAGTCGTCTTAGAGAATTTAAGGAAGATTTAAAAAATAGCTGTAGTCGAGGATATGCCTCGAGAGCGAATCAAAGAACTCGCCATCTTACCGGGGGCAAGATACCATTCTAACAAGGGTAATTTCTTGAAACATATAGTGTTCGATGTGTGCACTCCATGTGTTACAGGTTTCCTTAAGAAGCCTCATCATATAGGCTAATTTTCAGCAGATCATCTCATCAATACTCTGGTCGAAAGGTTGTTTTTGCTGGGAACAGAAATCACTGACTGCGTTAAAGCCTATCGTAAAACCTTTTTTTTATGTCTCATATGTTTTATTATAGCAATGGCTCCATTGTGTGATCACAATGCAAGGCAAGGCTAGGTCATAAGGAGTTTCACACATAAAGGACACTATAGCAGTTCTGATTTGATTTCTTATTTTGCATTATTGGACTATCCAGACACTACTTTCGTAATATTTTGTAGATAACAATTTTATAAGCATCCGTCTCTATTGCCATCGCGTCCTGCACGTAGCCCAAATCGATAAGACCACCCCGCACGTTGTATATGCTAAGCGGAAGTGATAGCTTGCGAGGGCAGCCGACGGGCGTGACTGAAGCAGAGACGAAACGAGCCGTCACGGGAACAAAGAAACAGAATTTAGGTGGCTTGCTTTTTTTATTTGACAAAACTTCACTAAGAACCACGATATAATAAAGCAAAGGCATTTATGGGGCTTATAATACATATATAGTATTTAAAGTTTATCGCGCTATTTAAGACATATGTGGGAAGAAAACAAACTGGACTAAAAGACAACTGCCCGCCAGCAGGCACTGAACCTGCAACCTTCAGGCCCAATGTTGTGGCTTGCTACCCTTTATCCCGTGTATGGTGGTGAACTGGGCATAATCTGGATAATCTCACCTACCTTTTCTTAGCCTTTCTCTCTCCCTCCCTACTAATACACTGATTCTCATTAAAGGAACACAAAAGGCAATTAGTAGGATGGCGTCGATTGTTGAAATAGCGGTTCAAAAACCTCGTATTGCTTGCTTTTGGCATAGAAAATGTTGTTATGAAAAGAAATTGCTAGGAATGGACCCGTCTAACTATGCGTAAATCTGCCAGAGTGTAAGTCGGCAATGCAACAACTTTCTCAAACGACTCCAACAAACAAGTTCTGCCACCAGTCGCTAGCTTCACTAAAATATGCTACCAGAAAAGGTTTGACATAACCTTTCAGTGGATACCTTCACGTGCTGGTAAAAGCGGCAATGAAAGCCACAAAGCACTTTAAAGACAACCGACAATCAAAGCACCTATGAACCGACTACCCAGACAAACAATTCGATACCATTTCCGCTCTCTATAGAATTCACCTCATCAGCATTGTGTCCCAACAGGCAGTCTGTTGAGACACAAGCCACGGCGCTCTCTCTCCACTGCGCTATATATGTAATGAAGTCGTGGATATTTAGCCCTATCTCTGGTCTTTGAGGGTTGCCCCTGGATGCTGTGAAGACATTTTATTTCTGGCAGGTGTGTGAGTGATGCGAAAGTAAGTCACTACATACTCACACGTTTTCTATGAGAGACCTGATTAAGCGACGTACCGTGAGCCGAACTACATGGAAAGAATCACTCAAGCAGAGCAAGTGCTCGCAAGGCCTGCCAAAAGACTAGCCACGCTTGTGGCAACATCATGGCCACAACGTTTTAGCGATCCGCACAGCGTTAGTACTTCAAATTCTGACGTAACAGACGCCTTGCTAGGTGCTCAATTTTACTGTTCGGCGCCTGACGCTGCGGTTTCTTGCGCCTACAGAAGAATAGCCGCCTCCGCCGATTCAAGACGAAGCTTGGTTTGGCTAGCATAAATAGAGTGAACTAGAAAGGGAAGGGCTCGAAACACCGCAGCACCGACGTACATAAAGTAGAGGCCAAACAGGGTGAATCCACTAGCGGCGCTGTGGTCGCTAGTCTGCGATCTGTCGTCGTTTTAAGAGTTGCAAGTGGCTCTGCCAAAGTAGTACAGTGGTGAAATGCCCGCTTCCCACTCGAAAGTTGCGCGTTGGAATCGCTGTTGTGTATGCTGAGTTTTCATTTTTTGGTGCAACTTCTTCTAGCTATATCGTCGTTCTTTTTTGAAATGAATTTTGAACAAGATCGCCGGGCTTTCTAGTGTGCATTGAGAAAACTGGATGATAATACTTTTACTCAGAAGACCTTGGGTCTGTGGTCTTCAAGTACACCAGCCCAGAAAGCCACACGAGCCTTCTACAACTTTGCTGCATCATTCAGCGACTTCCCGTGAAAGCCTGCACTGTGTGTGTAGTGTGAAACGTCCATCTACACCTCTCTCTCTTTTACTCCCTTATCCCGCTCTCCCGTGTAGGGTAGCAAGCTGGACGCAGTCTAGTTGTCCTCCCGACCTTTCCTCTATTCCTTCTATCTCTTAAATGGGCTTCACTAGATATGTATTGCAACAAAAAGGACCTTGAAGTATGACATAAAATGGGAAAAAACTTACAGTGCGCGCAATTATTTTCCGTGCTACCGCGCGCCATTCCACCAAACGTATAGGGGCCATGCAACACTTTTTGAGCGTGGTTATAAAATGCTGACGGTCGGTAGTAGAGGCTCCCGACAACACGCAAGCCAAACATTATAGCACAGCACGCAGCCTGGAATTCACAATAAGTTATCAGTCAGCTAAAATTTGCTTTCTCTTAATTCTCTCGACAAATCACAAAATTAAGCCCAGTAAATCCATTTTTCAGCCCTTGGCTGATTTGAAGATGGCGCGCTCGGTTGTTTTAGAGGTCGCCGCGGGAGGCTGTCACTTGTCCACCAGTGCGCGCGCACTCGCACTGAAAAGCCACGTATTCAAACAAAAGAAAAAATGCTCAAGGCCACGAGGCGCGAGTGACGTTTTTTTTTTTGCCCCTTACATTCCTCCCTACCAGCTTCCAGCACTTTCATCGGGCCGAGAGAAGTAGGTAGGTAGGTAATCAACTTTATTGATTCACGAAGGAATCATTTGAGGGAGGGTGTGGTTGGGGAAGTGGAATCAGGATGACGACGAGCCCTCGGGCCGCTCTAGGTGGCCGGACACTGCTGTGCTTCGGCGACCCTTCTGGCCCAGCTCACTGTCCGGAGCTGTAAACCCGGTTGCGAGCTGCGCAGAGCAGCCTCCCATCGCTCCTGGTGTTCTGACCCTTGCCACGGAGGCTTGAGTTTGTTTGGACAATTCAGAATATAGGTGCTGGAAGTCGGCTCTGGTGCTAGGGACATAAGTTGCAATGAGGCGAGGTTTCGCCATGTGTAAAAAGGGAGAGAAGAAAAGGAGTCGTTACTGTGGCCGTTTGAAGTCTGCGCCACAAAGCCTGGTCACTTCTGGAGAGAGATTTATGTGGCGGGGGATACGTTAGGCGGGAAATTTCGGTAAAATAGCGTGATATCGTATAGCTGAGGAGTCGATCCCTGGCACTTCGAAGCGAAGGGAGGTCGCTGTGAGCCCGGTTGGCGAGTGCTCGGGCTTGGGTGTGAGCGGCCGTGTTGCCTAGTGTCCACAGTGCGCAGGGACCCAGAGGAAGGGTGATGAGGCGATCAGGCGGAAGAGATGATTCAAGAATTTTAGCAGCCAGAGAATGAATTCGGAAAGTGGCGAAATTACGAATTGCAGTTTTTGAATCAGAAAAAGTATACTCAGCGGAGGAGTGCAACAATGGCTAAAGCAATTGCCGCCTCTTCTGCTTCCAGGGATTCTGTCGAATTTGGAAGGTACGCACTAGCGACCAGTTTTTGAAATCCATCTACGACGGCTACCGCGAAAGCTCGATGATCTACATATTCGGCCGCGTCTACATAGACTGCGGGAGAATTAGGAGGGAAGCGCTTCTGAAGGGACTTGGCTCGAGCTTCCCGTCGCACCCGATTATGTTCTGGGTGAGTATTTTTGGGGAGTGGCGGGATTAATAGGTTGCTGCTAACAGTGACGGGAACTGCGTGCGTGGCCGTGGTGTGACCAGGAAACGTTGATTCCAAGTCGGCGCAGGAGTACCTGTCCTGTTTCTGTGAGTGATAGTCTTTGATATTGGCTGAAAAGATGCGCCTCTACAAGCTCTCCCAGAGTGTTGTGCACCCCAAGTTGAAGTAGTTTATCCGTGGCTGTCGATTTAGGGAGATGGAGCGCAGTTTTATAGGCATTACGAATGAGTCCTGTTAAGTTGCTCGATCTCCGTAAGTGAGAGATAGAGGTAGGGGATAGAATAGGTAATTCTGCATAGGCAAAAGGCCTGTATGAGGTGGCGTGTGTCTGCTTCCCTCACGCCATGATGACGATTGGATATGCGCTTAATGAGGGAAGCTGTATTTTGAACTGAGGTGCGGATTAACTTTATGGTGTCAGCGTTCGAGCCATTGTCGGAAATATTAAGGCCTAAAATATTGATTTTATTGACCCTGCGAATAGGGGTGTCATCAAGCATGACTTGAATGTGACATGTATCTTGCTTTTTATAGTCAATTACTAGAAGTTCCGATTTAGCCGCCGAGCACGTGAGCCCAATATTGCTGGCGTGTTTAACAACAATGTCAGCGGCCAACTGAAGCTTCGATTCGATTTCGCCATGGTTGCCAGTATTGACCCAGATGGTGATGTCATCCGCGTACAAGGAGTGATTGATGGAAGAAAGTTTGGCAAGTTCCCGCGCTAGCGGTATGAGAGTAACGTTAAAAAGGAACGGAGACAAAACCGATCCCTGGGGCGTTCCCTTGCTACCTAGCATGAAGGGATCGGTTTTGAAAGTGCCCAACTGTAGGCAGACGGACCTATTGCTGAGAAAGGCAGAGACATACCTGTGCGTGCGAGAGCCTACGTTTAGTTCACTAAGAGATTGTAAAATCGAGGAGTGAGAAACATTATCAAAAGCCATTAGTCAGGTCCAATGCAAGGATGGCTCTGGTGAGTGTGTGGAAAAGTAGGATTCAGCACGTCCTCCTTAGCTGCAGCATGACATCCTGAGTGGAGAGTCCCGCTCGGAAGCTGTACATGGTGGAGGGAAAGCAGTTTTTCTTGTTCCATGTAGCGATTAAGACGATTGAGAATTAACATGCTTCATCAGTTTTCCTGTACAGGAGGTAAGAGAGATCGGTCTCAAATTATTAAGGTCTAACGGCCTTATTATGTTTGGGTGATGAAAGTCACCTTAGCTGACTTCCATTCCTGGGGCAGCGTGCCCTGCTCCCATTGTTGATTCATGTAATCGGTAAGAGCTGCCACTGACTGGAGTCTAAATTTCGGAGTGTTTTGTTAGTAATTCCATCTAGTTCCTGGAGCAGATGTGGTGCGAAGTTTGCTTAGGGCAAGCCCAAATCTTCCGCCTCTGCAATTGGTGCATCCAAGTCTGCATTGGGAGCTCCATTGTAGGTAGGTAACGATTCTCGCCTTGGGCCAGGGAAATACGTAGTTTTAAGAGCAGTTTCAACGTCTTGCCCTTGTTTTTCTACTTCAAACAAGAGTTTCGTAATTCGCTTATTACTTTCACATCGCGAGGAGCATGGATACTAACATATGGCGAAGCAAGGCCAAGGTTCTTCATATGTAGAGTAGCCCTGAGTCCGGTACATATCTGGTTTCCATCGCTGCGATGAAAGTTCGGCCGCGTGTTCAGTTACAAGCTGGAGTTGTTTGTGACATTTTGCGTTTTAGTTTACGATTATATTTTTGCTTGAGCCATCGTTTCTCTAAGCTCTGATAGGCCTCCCATTAGGTGGAGTAGCCTGCTGTCTACTGGATCACGGATATGTGCTGCTGGGGCTACTTTTTCGCTAAGAGCTACATCCTGTTTAAGCTGAGACGCCCAGTCTTTGTAGTCTTGAATTTCTTTTTTCGGATTTTGGTCTCGGATTTCGCGAAATTTATTCCAGTCAACAATATGTTTTAAATGAAACTGTGGACGAAAATTGGCATGGGGCAGTGTAATTGTTAGGATGTAATGATCACTGCCGAGGTTGACCCCACTGTGTGTCCAGTTAGCTTGTCGCACATTTTTAGAGAAAGTAAGGTCAGGGGTGGTATCTCTCCTCACACTGTTGCCAATTCGTGTTGATAGCATGCAGTCAGTGACTGGAGTGCACCTGTTTCGCTGAATGTATTGAAGAAGGCTGGTGCCCTTCCGAGTGTTTCTCCTGTAACCCCAATCTACGTTCGGGGCATTACAGTCACCCGTTACAACTATGGGAGCAGAGTCTGCTATTTGAATGACCCTATCGATTGCTTCAAAAACAGCAGTAAGGCCATCTCTAGGATGAGAATAAATATTCAAAATAAAATATGTGCCTTGTCCTGTACGACGTGGGAGAAGTTCAAGAAGAAGGCAGTCAATGTAGTGATCGGAAAGATCATTCGCTATAAACGAGATATTCCTCTGTATATGTGGTAGCCCATGGGGAGCTAGGATGCGAATGTACAGAATGATAGCCGAGCAGTTTGCAAGCTTTTAAAGGCTCCTGTACGGAGATGACTTCAGGGGCCCGTGTAGACCACTGTATATAAAGTGAGAGGTTGTCTCTCTTGTTTCTTAATCCACAGCAATTCCATTGCCATATGCAGAGTGCAGAGGGGGAAGATGAGGCAAGGGTGCAGGAGGGGGTTATGGCTGTGAAGGCGCCGGAGAGGGTTGAGATTGTGGGAGAGATTCGAGCCGAGCAACTAACACGTCTAGAATACTCTCTATCTTATTGAAGCGTTCAGCAATTTGCGTAAAGCCTAAATCAACCTTTTGTTTGAGTTCGCGGTGTTCTTTCCAAATTTTTTGACTGTTGCTTTTAAAATCGTCCTCCGATGACTCGGGTTGCTCTGTCCTTTTCTTTTTGCTGGCTGTGGAGAGGAATCTATAATATCGGTCCCTGATTTTGCTGCCATATCAGGCTCTATGACAGAGGGGGAGATAGATAGGGGCGGAGAAGACGCGGGTGGGGCAGCTGTAAGTGTACTTAAACGTTCCAGCACCAGAGCCAACTGTTGCTTTAACTCTTGATTCTCTCGCAATAGACGTTCAATAGTCTCCTGAGTTTTAGAATTTTCTTTAGCGTCAGAGAGCATACAACAGGAGCAGGAGGCTTGCTTTGCCCAGCTCACCTTTTCAGGTTTGGTGCTGAAGTCGCGGCTTTGTGATGCACTTCGTCCAGGGCTTTTGCCTTTGCAGCCACGGTTTCGTCCAGGACTCCTGCTTCTGCTGCTACGGTTTCGTCCAGGACTCTTGCTTCTGCTGCTACGATTTCTATCGTCGATGCTTGGAAAAAACTCCTTCTCGATGTGGAACTCGGTCTGCTCCTGCTGGTGCTCTTGTTGCGGCTTTTGTCGTGACCGAGAGAGACGGCTGAAGCCACGCTGAAAGCGTTGCTTGCATGCCCTGTCACCCGTCTTGTGAGCGTCCCCACAGATGACGCACTGCGGGGTGCAGGGATAGTCCTTCGGGTGTTTCTGTCCGCAGCTTGAGCAAGTGAGGCGACTTGGCGAAGGACATACATCTCGTCGGTGGCCGACTTGTCTGCAGTTTAGGCACGCTTCCACTTTTGGTCGAAAGTTGAAAACGGCGTAGAGGATGCCAAACATTTTTACTGACGGAGGAAGCTCCTGAGCCATGAAGTGAATGAGCACTGAGCGTGAGGTACGCCCCATGTCCCTTGCTTGGACTATTGGTAGAAGGGGATTCGCCCGACGTAATTCTTGAAGCAAGTCCTGAGGTGATTCACCATTCCAAGCGCGGTAGATGATCCCTGCCCGTGCCCCGTCCGGGGGAGCTATGTACGCGTGAAATCCGAGTTTTTTACCACGTAGCGTGAGTTCTCGTATTTTTGCATAGTTGGCAACTCGGTCGGCGCAAGATGTGGACACGGGGAAAATATTCTTGGCCAGATTATTGCACACAAGATCTTCGTCGGCAACCACAGAGTGCAGTCCGCTTATGGCGACTACAGCCGCTCGTAACTCTACGTCGTTGTATTCGGCCAGATCTACGCCCGCACTCGGACGAAAGACAATCTTGAAGTCATCGACTGGCAACCGTGGCAGTCGTTTTAAGCGAGGACGCGCCACAGCTGTGTTGTCGAGCTTTGAGGAAACGCTGGGCGGTGATTCCGTTTTGCGTGCTGGCGTTTCGGCAGCTGACGCCGCTTTACTTGACTGCGTTGCTTCAGTCTCTTTTGACTGTTGTCGAGGTGAGCGTTGTCGGGCATTCAGGACTACACTCCATTCTTCTGGGTTGAATTCTGTGGCAGGTAAATCCGTGCCACTCACCATGTATGCCATTGCGTCGCCGAATGAACTTGTGCACGCGTGTCGAAGCGCGAGCCCGACGCCGGTGCCGGTGGCGTTAGGGCTAACGAGGCGGCGTTGCCCCGCTCAGCAAGAGTTGATGTTTGCAAAGCTCCTCAAGAACAAAGAGGTTTGAGGCACTCACCAGCAGCGTCGGCAACTTGCTGAAGTTCAAGAGAGACCACTGTTGGCACCGAAAAAGCAGTCTTGGTTCAACAAAAACTTCGTAGAATACGGAGCGCATGCGAGGCACACCAGCCTTGCCTGGCCCCCTAGCGGACTCCAGTGAACGCAGCAACCTACGACATCACCTCTTATGGAATTGCGCCTGATAATTCGTGCAAAGGAGTGGTCAACGGAATAGGCCAGGAAATCACACCAGACGACTTCCTGACAGTAATTGAAGTACCGGGCTACGAGGTCCTTACGTGTAGACGCCTCGGCAACTCCGAAGCAATGGTGCCTATATTTTGTGGCAAGCGAGTCCCTTTCTTCGTGAACGCGTACGGACAGGCTCTTCGCTGCTACCTCTACAAACGGACTATTCCCCACTGTAGAAAGTGCAACAAAACTGGACACCGTGAAGATGTGTGCCCACAGCTTCCTGACACACCGAAATGTCGAGTGTGCGGGGATTCACTATCACCCAACAACCACGAGTGCCGCCCTTCTTGCATGCTTTATGGTGCACCCACCCGACGGCTGCCAAACCATGCCCAAAGCGGTTTTTGCCACCAGTCAACCGACGCAAACCACCCCGGTCAGCTACTCCCACCAAGAAGGCCCAGTCACCATCTCCCAGCCCCGGATGGCAGAGCAGTGCGTCCGGGAGTGCAGCCAGGCGAAGGAGCCATTCCAGGGATAAGTCTGGGGGCCCAAGCGAGGAAACTCGTCATCGCGGAGCGGTTTCGCTGGCCAGCCGGGATCTCAAGGCTGGCACACGGACGGGACAAAGCATCATCATGGCCAGCAAAGCGGTTCCCACAAGAAAGCACAAACGGTAAGCTGGGCAGGGCAGTTCCCTCCTCTCCCTCCCTCTCCACACCAGTCCCACTCCTTCACACAAATATCAACGCAAGAAAGAACACCACAACCAACGCCACCTAGACTACCACAACTCATGTCAGTAGACACTCAGCTTTACCCTGACATGTCGTCAACTACGGCACGATCCGACTATTGCACACGAGAGGCGTTGAACGAAATGGCTACTTCTTTAAGGAACGAATTCGCAGCTATGATGCAGGTATAAATGCAGAAAATGAAGGATAGCATTATGGCTGAACTAATAGCTCCACTCCAACAATTGATTCAGCAGGCCCTGCAACCTGCTGTCCAGCAGATTGTAACGGATGTTAAACAGCAGATATCGGCTGCACTTGGCCAACTTAATATTTCGCCATCTGCATCAAAACGCACCAGGTCTCCGACACGTGAAACACAGCGACCGCATCCTTACACACGCCCCTCCCGTTTCCTATCACCGTCCCGAAAAACCGTCCCAACAGCCGCAGCTGCTGCCGTCTCGCTTCCCACCACCCTCCACCAAGATTTAGCACAGTCCGAAACGCCTCCATGTACTACCGAGGCCCCGCTATTGCATGATCATGGCGAGAAACCGTAGGTCAACGCGTGACACCCCTCAACTCCTACGTGTGTGGCAGTGGAATTGCAGGGGGTACCGTAGGAAACGCGGAGCTCTAATGCAATTCATTGCGACGCAGCAGATTACTCCCGTTGTCATAGCGTTACAAGAAGTACAATGTACCCCTACACTTCCGGGTTACACCACATACACGGACGTAACGAACAATACACGACATCGCACAGCTACATTAGTTTCTAAGCATGTCACTGTCATAGAACACACCCTTCAAAGCACCTCCATCTCACACGTACTTCTCGAATTAGTCCCGTGCTCTCGTTCCAGATGCAGCCTGTACGTGCTTAACGTTTACAGTGCACCTAACGCCAGGAACGATGACTTCGGTCATCTATTTGCACAACTATGCAAGTTGGGTAAACACATAGTTATTGTAGGAGATTTCAATGCCCCCCATCCGGCTTGGGGCTACGCAACAGAAACGCCTAAAGGCCGACGACTCGCACAGGTTCTCGCGATTCATCGCATGACCCTGCTGACAGAACCTGATCAACCCACTCGCCCAGGTAATAGTGTGAGCAGGGACACATGCCCCGACCTCACAATAGTCAAGGGCGTCAGTCATCATTCCTGGTGCAACCTCATGATGAATCTAGGCAGTGATCACCATATACTAACTACAGAGCTCCAAGTAGCAGCCACGCGTGCCCCAGAGCGCATTATAAAACTAACGAATTGGGATGCATTTTGGCGTAATCGTACAACTACCCATCAGGACTCTCCTTCTCTAGAGGCTTGGATATTACAACTTCACTCCGATTTTCAAAGAGCTACAAAACTCATCGCTGCGACGACAGAAACGCCGGATGTGGACCGACATCTGCTACATTTCTGGGATGCCCACAGAGGCTTGACACGGCGGTGGCGTCGACAGAAACATAACCGAAAACTTTGTCTCCGAATCGCCAAACTAGCTACTGAGGCACATGACTATGCGAACATCCTCACTAGCAACAATTGGCATAACTTCTGTGATCGACTCAATGGCTCACTAAGTACACCTCGAACGTGGCGTATACTCCGTGCTCTTTTAAATCCCACGCAGACAAAATCACACACTGCTAACGCCATCCGCACCATTCTCCACAAATCAGGGCTCGATGATAACACTCTGCTGCACACCTTAAAGCAACACTATGTATCCACGGGCCCCCGTCCCGCCTACCATGATTATCCACACATACACGATACGCCTCTAGATGAGGACATTACAGAAGCAGAGGTTAGGGCAGCTTTGCAAAGCATTAAGCGCAACACAGCACTCGGTACAGACGGGATTACGTACACACTTCTGCGTAATTTAGATGACCATTCCATCGAACATTTAACCGCTTTTTACAACGAACATTGGAAAAACGGCACGCTACCACAGGAGTGGCGACACGCCGAAATCATACTTATTCCAAAGCCTGGCAAGCCGCTATCCCTCCAGAATCTTAGCCCTATATCCTTAACTTCATGTGTAGCTAAACTCTTTGAACGCGTTGTCCTCTCTCGACTACAACCATTTCTCGAAGACAATCACTTTTAGATGCAGAAGCATCTTATACTCGCGCCTTGTAGTGCGCCGTCCGCGCCGTCCGCACCGCTTCTCGAACATTCGACAGCTGACGCGCGCGCATGCGCCGTCGCGCCGTCGCCCACCATCTGTGCCGCGCGCGCTTCTCCTTCGAGAACATTCGACAGCTGACAGCGCATGCGCCGTCGCGCCGTCGCCATCTGTGCCGCGCGCGCGCTTCTCCTTCGAGAACATTCGACTGCTGACAGCGCATGCGCCGTCGCGCTGTATATATACTCAAGGTCGGCGCTCGCTCGCTCAGTTGCCGCTCGTCGGTTGGTTTGTACGGCGCGTCGACGTCCAAGGTCGCGGTGAAATGAATTCCAACGAATCCACAAACACAATGATCGACGTCCCTTCGACCAGCGCCGCCCTTTCGCATACGTGTGTACGTGTTCACTCATTTAACACCCCCTCCTACAACCACGTTAACCAATTTAGCCATCGACCCAAGTAAGTCGCAATTTAACACCCCATTTCACAACCACGTTAACCAATTTAGCCATCGACCCAAGTAAGTCGCACTTTAACACCCCGTTAACCAATTATATGCTCCGCATCCTCCTCAGTGTTCCCCCGAGGGAAGCTGCGGGCAATTTTTTTTTCCTGATACACTATTCGGCTACCGTCCTGGTATCTCTACACAGGACGTATTATTACAGCTTAAGGAGGACGTGTTAGATAGCCCCACTTCAAACCAGGTCCGAGCTATTCTGGCCCTGGATCTGAAGAGTGCTTTTGACAACGTCTCCCACGACCTTATTCTTGACAATCTTGTTGTGTTTTGGGTTTTCAGTTTCGGTTTCGGATTGACATGTGAGGATGCCAGGGGGCGCCGCTCTGGCACCTAGGATTTCAAGGCGGCTGCAAAATTAAGGCAGTGTGTGTTAGGTAGCCGTGGAGTGCGGTTGTGCTTTCTTTCGGCGCGTCCCGCCAACCCGCGTGTTCGGGCTGGTCGGTGTCCCCGCCGGCCGCGTACGTTTTGTTTGTTTGTTTGTATCCTCTAATCCATGGCTCGTACCCGCTCTGAGGATTGGCCAAGAGAACATATAGTGTCATATGGACGGTAACTGCATTATAGCTTACAACGAAAAAAAAACGGGGGGGGGGAGTTGTATAGTGAATTGTTAAAAAAAAGAAAGGAACCAAAGATTTAGATTGTGCGAAAAAAGAATCAACAACAAAGTAGACACTAATAGCTACAACTTGATTTTTGGAGCCGACCAGACAGCTGGTTTTGCCAAACACGATCAATTCGGTATGTCACGGATTTATCCAGAGTTGAAAATTACTTTTCGACCCATTTTTTAGTATCTGTTAACATGGGCTTTATGTTGAAAAACGTTTAGAGTCTTGAATAAAATTACACACCGCATCGAATGCATCTCTGTGGCAATTTCCCAAAACAGAGGCACCAAAACTTAGAACATTTTCTGTGGTTAAATTTAAACCTAGCTTCCCAAATGGAATATCTAAAAGTCGTTTCCTAATTAATGCATAGTTACGACATGAGCCAAAATAATGCTATAGTTTCTGATTCTTCGCAGAACGGACAAAGGGGGGGAAAGTGTCAGACCAGCTCTGTGTACATAAAAATTTAATGGGGGGACGTGGCACAAGAATCTGGAGATTATAATTTCAAGTTTTTTGCACGGACTCCACTGGGCTTTCCATGGAAATTTGAGGTGCTGATAATCGGTTCATTGTGTGATATTTTCTAAGCTATCTGTAAAAATAGCGAATTTCCTATATTTAACCCCTGATAAGTATTCTACCTCGGGAAGTACTGAAATTACTGGTCCATCGAGTGATGCTCGTGCCAAAGCGTCTGCCAATTCATTTAATTGTAATCCGCAGTGACCTGGGACCCACACTAAATTGAGGAGTTTTAAATGTGGCAGTGCTAATGTGTGGAACGCTGCTAGGGCACGAGATTGTTCAGAGCTTGTCAGAGCTGCACACACCGAAAGTGAGTCTGTTAGGATGATTGCACTGGTCTCGGTCGTAGGAATTTTACGAAGAGCTAAAATAATAGCTACTAGCTCGGCTTCAAATATAGGAGTGAAATCTGGAAGCCTTACTGAAAAAGACCAGCCGAGGAAATCAGACACAATTCCTATGCCTGCCTTTTCATTGTTGACAGAAGCATCTGTAGCTATTACATTTCTTGTTTCTGCATGTACCAAGTAATCGTTCAATGTAGTGGTCAAAAATCTAAGAGATTGCAACTTGGCTTGTGAGGGGAAGATTTCATCGTACTCTATTCTAATGTTGATGGTTGAGGAATTAGTTTCAATTACTGTGCTAATGTCTACATTTATGCAGTCCAGTTTCTTTTTAACAAAAATTATCTGAGGGGTATGAAATCGAGGCCAATGTGCAAGAAAGAAAGAGTCAGGGTCGCTGATAAATGCGTACTCTGATCTTCGCGCCGGTAAACTGTAGAACTTTAAGAAGGTTTGAACCGTTAGATTGCGGAATCGACAGAGGAGTGTTGGCAATCGCGCTTCTTGATACAATATATTATTCGCCACGAACCTGGGAAGTCCCAGGCATATTCGCAGGGCTTCTCGCTCTAACATTACTAGCGGTTTAATTTTATAACCAGCGGCCTCCGAGAATAATACACACCAAAATTCCAATATTGGTCGCACATACATTTTATATATCATTAACATTGTGTGTCTGCACAGCCCGTATTTTCTGTTGCTTAACCTGCGTAATACACCTAACGCCCGTTGTGCCTTTGCTGTTATATATTCAATCTGTGGGTTCCAAATTAGCTTTTCATTATAAATCATTCCTAAGTACTTGACTGAATCAACTTGTGGAATAGGTTCCCGATTATACAATACAAAAATTGAAACTGTATCTGCTATAGGAAACACCAAGAGCACACTTTTACTGATGTTCAATGACAATGAAATGGATTGCAACCAAATTTCTAGTGTATTAATATATCTTTGCAGTTTTTGATGTAGTGAGTAAATGTCACCCTCTGCAGCGAAGAACGCGATATCATCTGCATAAATGTAGACACTGACATCCTGAACAATTGGAATAGAGCTCATCAGTATATTGAATAATGCAGGAGAAAGGACGGACCCTTGGGGAACACCATGTTTTTGTTTGAATTTATACGAACAACAGCCATCCTTCACGCAATACAATTCCCTTGATTTTAGGAATTCTGCTATCCACTCAGTAATATACTGAGGAAACTTTAGACTCTGCAAGGTGGTCAGTAGAATAGAGTGCTAGACACTGTCGTACGCTTTAGCTATGTCGAGAGTTACTAATGCGGCGTACTGTTTCCTTTTACGAGCAAGCTGTATTCGACTCTCTAAATCCGCATGGGCGCACCAAATTGAGCATTCACAACGAAAACCAATTTGATTTGGCTTCAATATGACCTTATTCATCATCCAGGAGTTTATTCGGCCCTTTAGAACCCTCTCTATGAGTTTCACCATGTTCGAAGTAAGCGAGATGGGTCTGATATTTTCTATGGTAAAACCTAATCCTTGCTTTTTTAATAATGGGATTATCTTAGCTACTTTCCAGTCATACGGTATCCAGGCATTCTTTAAAGAGTAGTTTATAAGATTGAGGACGTCGCCAGGGGAAAGCTTGAATAAAATTTTAATCATAGGAACTGTGATCCCATCTGGACCAGGAGCTGACGATGGTAGATATCGAATGACTTTTGATGCTTCAGACAGCGTTACGTTTTCGAACTCAGTGCTTGTGCTAGACTTTTGCCAGTTGAAAGGCATAATCGAAGAAAATCTAATTTCTAGACCTCTGCCAATTGACTCTTAAGAGTTCTTCGTTTCTTCCAATGACAGTTTTTCATAATCAGTATTTAATGTAGACGGCAGGATTTTGCGAGATCGCATGTAATGAAATAAAGCTTTCTTATTTTTGGATTTCGAGAGAAAATCGAAATGTCTTTTATCATATTCTTCTTTAGCTTGGGCCACCGTGTGTTTAAATACAGCGGCAAGAAATTTATAATCTGACCAGTTCTTAGGGGATTGATTATGTATTAGCTTCTTCCAAGCTGCCTGTCTTCGTCTGTGATCTCGTGAACAGTTGGAATTCCACCAGGGGCTATAGGGTGCTCTCTTCGCCGATTTAACAGCAAATTCAGCGTTTTTGTATGCCCTTTTGATTACTGCGCTTATTTTCATAGCTTTAGTGTCATCTCCATCCTGAGAAGGAGCGTCTAAAGCAGTTTTTAGGTCGTGTTGAAATTTTGCATAATTTATATAGGTTCGGGACATGGAAGCATGACGGTTTGACGGGGCAAGCGATCTCGAACATTATTGGAAAGTGGTCACTGTTGGAGGCGCAATCAAGGGCTGTCCACGATGTACTAGCAATGGCCGAGCTCACAAAGCTTAAATCTAGGGCGGAGCGTGACTGACCTCGAATAAATGTGGGAGTTCTAGTGTTAAGGCACAATAAGTTGTTGTCTACCGACCAGTCCCACAACCGTTGTCCACACTGATCTGTTCTAAAACCCCAGCAGGTATGGTGAGAGTTGAAGTCGCCAACTATAACTTTTTCTTTACAGCCTAAATTAGAAGCCATATCTAACAATCTCGTGTCTTGAACGCCTACAGGAAAGTAGACGTTTATTAGCGAGAAAGGCAAGTATCCTGGCAAGGTAATATCTAACGCGAAAATTTCGCATTCAGAAGACATACATTTGTATGAGTTTTTGACTTTTAAACTAATTTTATTGTTTATAAAGAAAGCTAAACCTCCACCTTTGGATGGATGGTCTAGACGAAAGATTTGGAAGTTGGGTAGGTGAAATACATGATGTGAGGATAGCCAAATTTCTTGTAATGCAATAATAGCCGGATCGAATTTGGAAGACAGGTATAACAGATCTGTTACGGCTGAGTGAAGAGATCGGTAACTCCAATGTATACTTTTAAGAGTCCCTATGATTTCGTTAAAATGGTTTCGGCAATCACCTTATCTAAAATACTTTCTTTTAGAAAATCGGTTTTTGAAAGGTTGTCTTTCTGGTATTTCTTGCTTTTTGCATGTTTTGGCGAGCCAGGTTTTTTCAATACAGGGGATCTAGAACGCTTTAGGAATTCGAGATCTATGTCCATATCTTGTGTGTCCTGAGAAGCTTCCTGTGCACCCTCGCTTTGCCTCTGAACGCCTTCTCCATAGGGCTCTGCAGACTGTGCATCCGGTAGAGTTATCTCAGATTCTGCCTCACTTGTCGGGTGTGCAGACTCGGCATTTTTTACAGCCGTACTTATATCTATCTGTGCTCCATAGACTTGCGCGATTTGGTTATTCACAATGTGCGACAGCGACTCACATAGGGTGGTAGCAAGGCGTTGCATAGCCTTATCCACAGCCTTCTCGATCATGTCCGCAATTGATAGGGAAAAGGATGCTTCCATTGCTAAGTTATGGCGGGCAGCTGCTCCTGCATATCTTGAGTTCGGGCTTGGATTTCAGCAATGGCATCCTTTCGGGAGCATCGCCTTCTGTCTACAATTTCAAGGATTTGGATTTCACGTGCCTTGGCTGAGCAGTTTGCGTTATCAGCGCAGTGTGCTTCATGGCAAAGACAACACTTTTCTTCATTACTGCTACAGTCGTTTGAGTTGTGCGTCTCACCACAAATTCTTCATCTAGGTTCCGACCTGCACCCTTTCACTGTGTGCCCATAACGCCAACACTTAATACATTGTAGGGGACGAGGTGATAGTGGCTCCACTCTGTATATTAAAGGCCACGCTTTGATTTCGGTTGGGCGATTTGACCCGGCAAATGTAGCGATCACGGACTCCGTTGGGACCTTGTTCTTGTCCACAACTCGACTACATCTATAGATAGCTATCACATCTGCTTCTGAAAACATATTTAATATCTCAGTTGGGGTCAAGTTGACATCGACACCCCGAACGAGGCCTTTGACGCAAGCTAGGTGAGGTGGAATGAATGCGCTCACCGGGTTGGTAGCGAATACCGAGCTTTTAAGTAGGTCTCGAACACAGAGCTGGTCAGACGAGAAGTAAAGAATGCCACCCTTGCCGAACTGCGCCTGACCTCTGTGATGCTTTGGTAGTGAGTTGTAGCGGCTCTCAACTCCGTCTGAATCAGTTTTGGATTCTTCATCCGTATAATACCATCGTTGCTTGGGACCAATGCCACAGGAATGGATGAAATACCATTGCGTAGGAACAAGTCCACTGGCAATTCCTGCGAAGGAAGAGAAGCAGACCAGAGGAAAGCCCCTGGTCCAGGTGAGGAAAACGGCATCTGCCTGGTCGTACTATCTGAAAATACACTCGCTAATCAATTAGGACACTATATAAACGCTTACGAAAAAAAGAATAAACAAAATCAATCACAACTACTGAATTCTTGGCCAAACCCTCAGAGCAGGCAAACGTCAGTCGCTGATGGCTTCGTCTTCCATCGGGCCTCGCGTACGTCTCCGTCGGCCGCCTTCTTCTTCTTCTGCTTCGTTGGGACCAGCCAGCCCGCAACACAGCAATGGCGACGAGGACCTGTAAGAACCCGTTTCGTTCTCCGTGTTCGTGCTAACCCTAGACGCTCTTTGTTCCCAGCAAGGTGGCTACTGCGTGCTGCGTCGCTTCATTTCTTCATTCAGCTACGCCGCCTCTGCCTTCGTCTTCAAACAGTGTACTGGCGTCATTTTCTTCTCGTCTGCACCTCTCCATTCTTCTTGCTTGAAATGGCGTCTCCTATTCCACCTCCCCTATTTCTTCATTTGCCCGGAGACCCGCCACTTCCGTGGGCGGACTGGAAATTGGTGTTTCAGGCTTACGCAGACGCGGTCGGGGGGGACGCTAGCAAGCCCGAGCGTCGCAAGGCCCTGCTGCTCAACGCGTTGGGCCCTGCCGGGTTAAAGCTCTTCTATACTTTGGAAGCCACCAACGCGTCGCCGACGACAGCGTCGGGCGATGCCTTCAAGGATGCTGTTGCTCTTTTCGATGAGCATTTTAAAGATGTTTCATGCGATTATCTCGCACGCGTGAAATTCCAAGAAAGGCGACAATTGCCTGGTGAGCCAGTCGCCGAGTTCAATACTTCTCTTCGAACGCTCGCCGCGTCGTGCGGCTTCGGCGCGCTCGAGGGCGATATGATCCGCCATCAGCTTTTCATCGGGGTAGCCTCGCAAAACGTCCGCTGCCGCATGCTTCAAAAGGGCTCCTCGATTTCATTATCCGAAGCCCTCTCGATTGCGCGAGAGGACGAGCTTATTCGCTCGCAGTTGGAGCAATTCGCTCCGCATTCAGTGCAGCAACTTTCTGCTGCCGGTGGCCAAGGCGGCGGCTCTTCGTTTTACGGGACGCGTCAACATGGCGGCCCTTCATCTTCGTCTCGCCGCGGCGGCCAACATGGACGCCCGCCTGCACAGTCCTTCCGTGGCGGCCAACATGGCGACCTCTCTGCGTCGCGGGGGCGAGGAAGCCGACAATATGGCGACCCTATTCCGCCAAATTCGGGTTTTCAGGAACAGCACCGAGCTCCTAATTCACGTTCGCAATTTTCTTCTCCAAGCGCAACCGCGCATTGCTTTCGTTGTGGATCGGCTCGACATTTAGCCAATTTTGCGCAGTGTCCCGCGAGAAACCGCACTTGTCTTGCGTGCGGAAAAATTGGACATTTTCAGTCCGTATGCAATTCCCGCCCAGCAAATCTTCCGGAACCAGTTTCTTCGTCCGCTCCTTAGAGCACTGCACAAACCAATACGGTCACTGTTTTAAATGTGGATGGCCTCCACACTACGTCCGAGCCCACCATCGTAGTTTCAGTGGGCCATGTGCCCTTGTCATTTCTCGTGGACACTGGTGCCTCAGTCTCTTTAATCAGTGCTGCTGACTTTTATAGTCATTTTTCCACCATTCGGCTTTTGCCTTCACACGTCGTTCTACAAACATATTCCAAGGAAACGATTGATAATTTAGGTCATTTTACAGCTCAAGTCTCCTATCGCAGTGGCACTGCTTCCATTACTTTTTATGTAACTGCCAATGGCAGCTCGCTTTTGGGACGTGATGCCATCAGGGCTTTGTCCATCAACATCGACGGTGCGTCTATGACGTGTGCTCAAGTGGACGTCCAAGATGATCTTCCAGCCGACGCGCCTTCTGAATTCCACCACCTGTTCACCCGTGAACGGGGTTGTGTGCGCGGTTTTGTGCATAAAGTGATGCGTCGACCAGGTGTGTGCCCTGTGCGTGCCCAGCTGCGCCGCATTCCTCTTCTTCTCCGTAAGCAAGTCTCTGCGGAACTGTCTCGCCTTCAAGCCAGCGGAATCATCGAGCCTGTCTCAGCTTCCGACTGGGTTTCTCCACTGGTTGTCGTCAAGAAAAAAGATGGATCCCTTCGACTATGCGTCGACTTACGAGAACCGAACAAGGCAATCGTCGTAGACGGGTTTCCACTTCCTCACATTGAAGAACTGCTTCATCAGCTCTCCGAAGCAGAATGTTTCTCCAAGCTGGACCTCGCGTCCGCTTATCACCAAGTTGAACTTTCTGAGTGCAGTAGAGATTTGACCACATTTGTATCGCACGAAGGCTTGTTTCGGTTTCGCCGCGTGTGTTTCGGGCTTGCATCTGCCCCTGCAGTGTTTCAGAAAATGATGTCAATTATTCTTAAGGGTTGTAATGGCGCCCTTTGTTACTTGGATGACATTTTAGTGTAGGGACGTACTCGCGAAGAGCATGATGCTAACTTGCATACTGTTCTCAACCGCATCAGTGAATGTGGTATGAAACTTATAACAAGTGCATTTTTTCTGTGAATGAGTTACAATTTCTAGGACATAATGTCAGTTCCCGCGGCTTGACACCTGTTGAATCTAAAGTTCAGGCCATTGTCAATGCCCCACGGCCTACTGATGTTAAAACCTTGCAATCTTTTTTAGGTCTTGTTGGTTATTATGCCAAGTTTGTTCCTCACTATGCTGATGTTGTTGAACCACTGCGTACTCTACTTCGTCAAGCACAGCATTTTAACTGGTCAGCTGAAGCTGAGCAGAGCTTCATTCAAGTTAAGCCAATACTGGCCTCAAAGCCAGCTGTTAGTATTTTAGATGAGAAGCTTCCCATCGTCATCACGACGGATGCATCCGATGTTGGACTGGGAGCAGTGTTTCAACAACTCAGAGATGATCAGCTGATCACTATTGCTTTTGCATCTCGTACATTGACCCCTGCTGAACGCAGATATTCAATAGGAGAGCGTAAAGCTCTCGCTTGTCTTTTTGCCTGTGAGAAATGGCATGTTTACTTGTGGGGCCGGCACTTCACATTACGTACAGATCACCAAGCACTAGTTGCTCTTCTTTCTGCAGGATCCGAAGGCCGCCGCCCCATTCGCATTTCCTGTTGGTGTGCCAAACTCATGTATTATAATTTCAGTGTTCAATATTGTAAGGGTTCTAATAACGTGGTTGCTGATGCACTGTCGCGCCTTCCTCTTCAGATACCGGTTACTGAAGAGCGGGATGAGGAAGTTGTTTCATTAGTTACTCCCTGCATTACTAAAGCTGAGCTTCAGGCAGCTACAGCTGCAGATTCCACTTTGTCTCAAGTTCTCAAATATTTACGTGAAGGATGGCCTTCCAAAGGTGCTCTTGCTTCTGAATTCTTGCCTTACTTCGCAGTCCGACAGGAACTCTCTTGTGTCGAGGACTTGCTTTTCCGCGATGAACGCGTGATTCCCCCTGCTTCTTTCCGTAACAAGCTAATACAGCTTGCCCATGAGACCCATCCAGGCATTGTCCGCACCAAACAGAATCTCAGAGACTGGTACTGGTGGCCAGCCTTAGATAAGCAGGTCGAGCATGCAGTTTACAACTGCCATATATGTCAGGCAGCTGACAAGTCTGCCAAACCTGCATTTTCTTCGTTGCAGCCAGTCCAGTGGCCTGATCGGCCTTGGCAGAAACTCGGCATGGACATCATCGGTCCTTTGCATATTGTTCCGCAAAATGCCCGGTTCATTGTTTCTCTCATCGACTACCATTCCAAATGGCCAGAAATTTGTTTCACACATACGGTTACTTCTGAGGTCATCATTGAGTTTCTGTCTTCAATCTTCAGCCGGGAAGGTTTTTCTGATGCGATAGTTACGGACAATGGTCCACAGTTTCAGTCCCAACATTTCGAGGCTTTTCTTTCACAACGAGGAATTCAGCACTTGAGGTCATCAGTTTTCTATTCCCAAACAAATGGGCAAATCGAGCGCTTTAATCGCGTTCTGAAGGAACATATCCAGATCGCCCAATTAGAGCACCGTCCCCTCAAGCAAGTGTTGACGGAATGTTTAGCTTCGTACAGGTTCACACCACAAGGCACCACTGGAGTGTCTCCTGCTCAACTTCTCCACTGTAGGCAACCGCGAGTTGCTCTCGACATAGTCTCTTTGCCTCGTAACATAGCAGTGTCTTCTCCTGATCAAATTCGTACCAGGGTTTTTTCTCGTCAACAAGCAATGAAAAAGTATGTCGACACCCGTCGAGGTGCAAAGCAGTCCAAAGTTCGCACTGGCGATCTAGTCAAGGTTCGTGTGCCAGGCAAGCGCCCCAAGTATCGGGGTCCTTACAAAGTCTTGGGCCAGGTTAGCCCCACTTCCTTTCGCTTAAGTGATGGTAACATCTGGAATGCTTCGCGCCTTGTTATTTTTCATACGGATTCGCCTTCAGCACCTAAAAGTCTTCCTCATCACGTTCCGTCCACGCCTTTCAACTACGCATCAGACTGTTACATGTGGCCTCCATGTACAGGCATTTCTTCTTCAAGGGGGGGGGGGGAGTTACCAGGCGGTGTCGCTGGTTCAAGTACACCTAGTCATACGGTTTGCTTCGAACCTTCAAATACGGCTGAGACCGTTGAACCAGACTCCGGTCCGCAAAATTCTTCCAAAGCTCATGCTGCGAGCTCTGATGAGACCCCAAATTTTAACGCTCGTTCAGAGTCTTCACAATCTTCCACTCAAGGTGCAGAGACACCTGATTCTACACCCAAAAGGGCCCGCCCTAAGCGGAAGCGGCAGAAGCCGCGTCGGTTCGAAGACTACGTGATGTAGAACTCTTGTTCCGAACACTTGTGTACATTTTTTTGTTTGTCAGTGCATTTTCAGGACTTGTAGTGTGCGAGTTCGGTGTGCCGTGTTCTGAATTTTCATATGTTCTAATGTACATACCTTGTAAAATATGTTGGTATCGAGCATGTATAAATATAAACAGTGTATAGGTGTGCTTTTTTCGAGGAGGGGATGATTGTTGTGTTTTGGGTTTTCAGTTTCGGTTTCGGATTGACATGTGAGGATGCCAGGGGGCGCCGCTCTGGCACCTAGGATTTCAAGGCGACTGTAAAATAAAGGCAGTGTGTGTTAGGTAGCCGTGGAGTGCGGTTGTGCTTTCTTTCGGCGCGTCGCGCCAACCCGCGTGTTCGGGCTGGTCGGTGTCCCCGTCGGCCGCGTACGTCTCCGTCGGCCGTCTTCTTCTTCTGCTTCGTCGGGACCAGCCAGCCCCCAACACAGCAAATCTCGCTTCATCTCAGTGTAGCTCACGTATCTACAATTACGTCAGGTCCTTTCTTTCTGGCCGCACGGCCACTATTGGGATTGGAGACCTCCGTTTGGACGTCATTCGTCTCGCAGGCAGAGGAACACCACAGGGCTCGGTTCTCTCGCCCACTTTGTTCAACGTGGCTATGGCTAAACTCCCTTCCCTATTACAACAGGTTCCCAACATCCAGCATGCCATCTATGCAGATGACATTACAATTTGGGCAACCAAAGGATCAGACGGAACCATTCAGGACGCCCTACAGGAAGCTGTGTCTGTGATACAAGACTATGCTGCTGCCGGCAGCCTTACGTGCTCAGTGGATAAGTCGGAGTTGTTAATGGTATACAAGCGGCGCCGCAAAACCGCTGATTTTCCTGACATTTCGCTGTTTCTTGATGGCCATCCTATCCCTCTGGCACCGCGAATTCGCATTTTAGGCCTCTACCTTCAGTCCGACGGCAAGGCCTCGCACACTACACACCTTCTGGCTCAGCAGGTAACTCAAATTACACACATGATCCAACGCATCACCAATCGCAGGAGAGGCCTCTGTGAGAAGGATGCCCTCCGCTTAGTACAAGCACTCATGGTTTGTCGGCTCACCTATGATCTTCCCTTTCACAATCTCACGCTAGCTCAAATAAAAAAGATGGACATCCTTCTACGGACAGCTGTGAAGGCGGCTATCGGCTTGCCTCCACACGCATCTACACAACGCCTCCTTCAATTAGGAGTCCACAACACGATAACTGAACTCATCGAGGCCCAGCACAACAGTCAGCTCCAACGGCTCAGGCAGAGCCGTCAGGGCTGCGCCATCCTGTCTCGTCTTGGCTACCCGATTCCTCAAAAACCCGCGCAAGTACCGCGACATAAACTTGCTTCTACTGTCCGCGCACTCATCAAAGTGCCTCCCATTCCACGCAATATGAATCCCTCCCGCCATGCCTGTCATCGACGTGCCCGAGTTCAGGCTATGACACGCGTCTTTGGTGATGGTACCTCAGACTTGCAAGTACTTTACACTGATGCAGCACGCTACCCAGAGAAGTCAGCCATGTGTTTAGCCGTGACAGATGACACAGACGCCCTTGTGGCGTCTGCCACACTTCGCACTACAGACAGTGGTCTGGCGGAGGAGGGAGCTCTCGCTCTGGCAATTGTTCACGCTACGACACTGTCACATGACTCCCCTGTCACTATTGTAACAGATTCACAAGCTGCTTGCCGTGCTTTCGCTCAAGGACTTGTGGCTGCACATACACACAATATCCTCTCTTCTGTCTCACCGTCCGCATTACGTCCTGTGCGTATCGTCTAGACTCCTGGACACGCCTCTCTCCATGGTAATGAACGCGTTCATACGGTTGCCCGAGAGCTGACCGGCCGGGCTCCATTGGAAGAGCTGTCCAATCCAGACGACGCATCGACAGAACCACTAAACTACAACGCTACGCTGGAGTACTACCGACAGAGCCGTTATACATATCCTCCCCCTCATCCTTCACATAACAGAGCAGATGCTGTTGCTTGGCGGCAACTACAGACCAATTAATTTCCTTGCCTTTACATGGTAAATCGCTTTTATCCGACTCTCTACCCCTCCTACTGCCCCTTCTGTGGATCCGTACCGACGGTGTACCACTTCACGTGGGAATGCTCTAACCCACAGGGCGTTCCTCCCATTCCCAATCCCACCCCTTTCTCTTGGGAGTCTGCACTGCTCAGCTTACACCGGCAGGAACAGCAGCAGCTGGTCCAGCGGGCTCGCAGGGTCGCGCAAGGCAATGGAGCCCTGGACTGAGGGCCCCACCCAAAGAAGGCTCAGTCTGCATTTATTATTATTAAATGTTTATTCTCTCTCTCTTTTTCGGGATGAGCGAAAAATGCGGTGATGGGAAAAAGTTAGGTCGCTGAGCTTTTTGCAATCGCCAAACGCGTGCACTGTTTAGAAACATCTTCTTTGTCGCACTTCACTCATCTTCGGTGGTTGGACCTTCTGCAAGCTGTCCCCGTGCCACCCGTGCGCGCCATTAGAGTGTTTCATGGCTATATTTTCTCACAATAGTTTAACTGCAACAGCGGCATCAGCTGTGATCTCCAGGGGCGCCCAGAAGCGCACGCTATGACGCGCTTTGCCAACTTTGTGGCAACCTCGCACGACGATCGCACTGCCACCGTTGACACTGCAACAAGTGACCAGCATTGCAGCGAGCCATCACTCAAGTATAAAAAGAAACCGCGGAGAACAAGATTAACGACAAAATATGGCCTCTGCTTCCCTGCCCACATGAGAAGTTACCGACTTGAAGTACGCATGAATAACAAGCATCAAGAGCTAATTGCAACTGAAGCGAGACTCGGGGGTGCTACTATGATGTTGCCGAAGTAGTCATGATCTTTCCTGGGCGACAAGCGAATTTTTTCTAGTTTTCCAAAAACCTGCGAAGCGATGGCGACGAATGGCTCTTCGCGACAGCCATGGAAACAGTAAACCCTGTTGTCGTCGGTCAAAAACCGCGTGCATGTTGTTGTGCCTTCAAATTTTGTATTTACAGGAAGTGACCGTCGGTTGGCACGGGTAGTTTCCTGACCTTCGCTCACTGTGTGCTTATCAGCTAGCTGCAATGTCTCTACACTTGCACTGTTCGTAAACACTGCTGTGGCGCATAGATGATTGAAAAATACAAGGGACGTGCTGCGCACAGATAGAAAAACAATGCGGCGCGCAGCAGCGGCCGAAAGGGGGCAGAAATCAACGCGAGGTGGCCGAAAAAAATCGGCATTATAATAAAAAATGAAAGAGACCCAAAGGGCAAGGAGGTGTCAGGTGTCGGATAGCCGGACTTCAGCAGATGAATGTAGGGGGTACGTATATTAAGTGGGCGCGGGGGGGAACTCCTAATTTGATGCCTGAAATTTGGAGTGCATTTATTATGCGAATGCATTCAGTACGCGAGTAAATACAGTATTCACATGTTAAGATCGAACACACACACACACACACACACAAAGCCACTTGCGCCACAAAACATCAAAAATCATCAAGATTGAACTCAAATGCACAGTGTCAAAGGAATATAAATACAACATTCCACCACATGAGCTAAAATCGAAGGAGTTTCTTGCGGAGACTTACTTTTTTTTCGCAACCAGAAGGGACAAGAAAATGCATTTTGTTGTTAACACAAATATGCAATGGCACACTGGTATCGCAAATTATGATTGGCTATTGCTGAGTTTTACAGGAGCATACATATCGATGACCTCTGGTTCAAAGCAGTCGAGCGTTGCAGGATAAGAAACGCTCTATGTTTAAGATTGGGAGGCGATACCACATGGCACGATTAAACGGGTACTGACACAAAATTTCGGGACCAAAATAGCCTGCAGGGTCGATTCTACTGAACATTCGTATATCATCTGTAAGATATCAACAGTGAATATAGCTTGGAAGGCACTTTAAATTAATTTTGAAGTTTACGTGAGCAACCAGCTCCATAGCGCTATAGACACCTTTGGAGGGGACCCTGAGGGAACCCTCTACTTCCCCCACGTCACCACGCTGCGGTCAACAAAAGAAGTTATGGTGACGTCATAGCTGCCCTTTTTTTTTTTGACGCGTTAGTTCCTGAAGATTTTTTTTGCCTCGCTAGTTCCTGAAGCCGTAGGGCACGATTAGAAAGTTTTGTGTTTCCCGACATTCCAGCCCCTTTTCCTATTCGAAAGTAATTCTGGATGCGGACCGTGCAGAAGTGTGTCACAGCTCTGTGTGCTGACGTAGTCAAGAGCTCCACACGCTAGGTGGCGACAGTTGCATCCAGTTTTTTGGCACTCTCTCAAACCGAAACTGATTGAAAATGAGGAGCCTGTAAATAATTATTTGTCACGTGCTGCAGCAAACGATGTGTCGTGTCATAACTAACAGGCCCCCAGCTACGCATTGGAGCAGAAAAACGCGAGGTCAAAGTTTTTGTGTCAGTACCCCTTTAAGCATGAAGAGCAAATCGCAACTGAAGCGATAATCGGGGGTGCTACCGTGTTGCGGAAATAGCCATGATATTTTCTGTGCGACAAGTGTTTTTTTTTTCTGGTTTTCCAGAAACTTGCGACACGATGGCGACGAATGGCTCGTGATAGAGCAAGCGAAATATAGGCATCAGTAAAATGTGATGCGGAATGCTGGCGAAATTTCGCACACGAGTCGAGAAACTGATGCCACACGGACGAAGAATCCTGTGAATGCCAAAAGTAACAACACTGTAAAGCGAGTAGTACCAACTTTCAAATTATTCCAATTTCAAGTTACAGTGCAGACACAGCCTTGTGGCATGTTTCTTCCGAGTGTCCCCCAATCTCTTCCTTGTTCCTCTGCTGTTTTTGACATAATCATGCGTCAATGCCAACAATACGAATTAGGCATCATTATGTGCGGAATTTTGTCAGTTAAAAAACATTGCCCACTCGTGTCTTTTCCACGCAATTATAGTACACAAACCTTCAGCTCTAGGAAATACCTGCTCGCGCATTTTGACTGACAGTGCATTTCCTCACGCACTGTCAATCAACAGTTTATAAAGCCTACGTGCTAAGCTGCGGCACTAACGTTAGTTATTTCACCTATACCTTGGTGATGACAACAGGCAAGCTAGATAAGCTTTGCAACTCCATCGTCAACAAACCTGCCATAAAATATTTTTAAGTTAAAGCTTTCATGACGATAAGTAGGGTTTCGGGGCACGAGGGCCATAGGTGGCCAAAGGGCGCCATGGCTCTTCATGTGGTGTTAGCGATGACCAATGGTTGCAATGGTGGTGTATCACGGCTGTAGAGAGGCCTTAAGTTAGGCGCTAGACACCCAAATCTGAGAATAACAATGTTGCATCTCGCACGATAAATAAACTCGTTACATCAAAAACTTTGTTACAAAAGTATATTCCTAACATTACAGCTATTGCTAAACTATTGTAAATTCAATTCGTTATAACCAATATTTTGTTATATCCGGGTTTGTTATATTGAGGCTTGAATGTATAGGAGCGTAAAAGGGGCATACAAAGTTGCAACCTTATAAACCGCCATACTCCAGAAAGAAACTTACGCACTGCTCATGTCAATAGGCCATTGAGAATGTTTTCTAAATAATATACCTATAAATAAACTGTCTTGTAGCAGCCTTACACTGATCTGTTTACTCGCTTAGACACCGCTTAGGTTGAATGCTCACCCACATCATTTGCGCGGTGGTATTCTATGGCCAGTATTCGCAGTGACGGAAAGTTGGTGGTGATGGCCTGAACTGCGTCGGTTTCAGCCTTACTGCACCGGTCGGCAAGAAACTCCTACAAGATGTACAACCACCAAAAAGCAACTGGACACAGAGCTTGGGCCTCAATCACAAGGCTGTCAGACACTTCGCTTATGTCATTGCAAGGGTAGTGGCATTTGTCGTGACACAGAATTTCCTTATTGCTTTCCCTACATGCTTGAATAGGCTTCCCATCAAGAGCGTTGGCCAACATCACCAGGGTGCCATTTCACCAGGGTGCAACATCACCAGGGTGCCATCACCAGGGTGCCAGAAAAGAACTTCCTGATGACGGACAATAGTACCGCGATAAAGTGTGTGACAGCTTGTGAGGTGATTGATTGACTGATTTTTGGGGTTTAACGTCCCAAAACCACGCTATGATCATGAGAGACGCCGTAATGGAGGGCTCCGGAAATTTGGACCACCTGGGGTTCTTTGACGTGCACCCATATCGGAACACACGCGCCTACAACATTTCCGCCTCCATCGGAAATGCAGCCGCTGCAGCCGGGATTTAAACCCGCGACCTGAAGGGACCCCCCCCCTTTTTTTTGAGGTGGTGCATTCAGGCATCGCTCCTTCCAAGTACCTTCTGTGCAATAGCGGACTGCTACATTTTCTTATTTTCCAGCCACGCAGTTCAATCGATTGTGAGGTAAAGGCACGAGGCCATGTGTATCTGCACAAGAGCACAGCAGTTTCATGGCGCTACTGCTAATTTTATTTATATTTGCATTTATTCAGTAGTGCAGATGTTATACTAGTCCAACCAAAGAGAGGGCAAAAAACAAAAAAGAAAACAACGTAAACATAGCATAGTTTTCAGAAGGCAACAAACAAGCATTCTAATTTATTTAGTGCAGTTGTCTTACTTTATGTGCAAGTTGAACGAGTTAAAGCGACTGACAACCATTTTTATGGTGCCTACTTTTAAGGGGGAATGTGGGCCTTTTTTTATCTTTTGATTTCTTTTACCAAGTTTAATGAAATTGCTCAGCCTTGTTCAGTTTTTCTTGCAAATTCTAAATATGCACTTAAGTTTTCACATATGTATATTAGTTACACCATTATTTGATAATTCATTGGCATAGTTTCTGGAAACAATGACTCAATAACTACTCGTCAAAGTCTTGGTTTAGACACATTGCTCCATAGTAGGAAATGAGAGCTTGACAAGGGTAGGTATACTTTTTACGGTGAAAGCTGTTATAAGATCACTTTTCGGGTCCTAAAGCATCTCAAGTCGGGCCCTTGTGCTTTGAAATGAGTGTATACAAGGCCGTGCCTTTTTTTGCACGTGATTAATGCAATCTTCTTCTTCAACTTGCACAAATATATATACTTGTGCTTGCTTGAGCGCCAGAAATGAGCGACTATTACCGTCCAAGAGGAGCGTGGTGTACCTCAGTTGGTGCACCTGAAGTGACCTCTGAAAAACTATTAGTGCTACTTGAACTTTTATTTACCCAGCTTTTTTGTTCGTATTTTTAAGGCACAGATGGTTTACCTGCCAATTTTCAAAATCCGGACATTCCGGCTTCAGGCCACGCGCACAACCTGCACAGAAGTTGCTCAACACAACATAGTCAAGCACAAGTACTGAAAACAGTTCGATGACCGTGCTGACTACCATGTGCGACGAATGGCCACGTGTCATCCACGTGCCATCATAGGATACCGCTACATTGCCGGAAAGGCTCGCCAACACCGTGAACTCACTCGCACGTGTGCATGTAACACGACAAACAACAAGCAGCGCAGACAGATGCTTGCAGACTAACCGGAAGTCGTAGGCTCTTGCTCGACCAATAACACCATATTTGTGACTAGTGTGCATATTTGAATGACGTGTCAGAGATTATTCGTTCAGCGTGTCACCCGGAGGCCCAAAACTCCTGGAAAGGAGGAGGAATTGCTTCTTGTAATTTGCAGCGTGCTGACGGTTCGTAGTGCTGCCATGTGCAGAATCGTTGATCACGATGGCATTCTGCACACGATGCAAGTGTTTACTTAAAATGCTTGAGAAAATATCGAGATGGTTTACGGGCCCTTCAATGCCAGCTGTCAAGTACTCAGGGGGAGCTTAGCTTTCAGCAAGAGAAATCTAGCACCGTCTCATGTAAGATATTCAATGCTAAAATCAAGTGTTTTGTAGCTGATGGCGGACAGCGCGAGACACTTGCGATAGCTCTCACTCTTTCGTTCTTTCTCGCCTAGGTAACTGAAGTTCTAACTTCAATAATTTTGTTCATTTGGTGTGCACGCCACCCACAGGTGGCTCACAACATGTTACGTACTTCTGAAGTACATTTTCTGTAGAAAGGTCCTTGATTCTGTGGCATATGAAGAATTCGCAACTAAAAGTATGCATTAAAGTTGTATTTTAGATCCTTTACTGTAGAATAGATTAAGGGTTGCTATTTGAAGCTGAAAAATGAAAACAATTTTTCATTTTTATGGCGATTTCATAATTCAGGGATTAGAAGGTTATTAGGAACGGGTAAGAGAACCCTCTTCAAATTGCAGAACCAACTGACCTGCATCGATGAGAAGTGGAGGCTTTTCAAGAAGGGGCAGTTCCGTCCCAACGCTTCAAGGCCCCCGTATACGCCCACATAGCATCTCGTTGGTTGCGAGGCGCTGTAGACGCCTACATAGCGTCCCGTTGGTCTTCTTCGTAAAATAATTAGTCGGAGCAATCTCTGTGGCAATATTTGTTAAGTGTGTGAATCAGAAGGAGCATTGCAGTAAGTGTGTGTTTGCAATAAACTTCAAGGTACTCTCAGATAAGCTGAAAATATACCGATTTTTTTCTGCTTACAGAAAGGAATTGGAAGGATCCGCAACGTAAGAATCTTCCCTCAGTAATAGTCTACTCAACATAACTAGGAATTGTAAGATCGTGAAATACTATCACGAAATCAGTCTGTCGTAAAATTCCGTAGCGAGCAGGAACAGTCTGGCCCCAACAAAAACTTCATCACGTAATGACGAACTGCGACGATGATTTCAAAACAGGATGCAAATAATGTATTGTCGTATTTGCGTCATCTTTAGTGAGTGTAGAGATGAAACAAAGAGTTTGTATCCAAGCGAATTTTAATGCAGAAGATTAATAACATGGCACATGCAAACCATGTTTTTTTTGCATTGATGATTAAGGTATCGTCAAAAAATTGGCCAGATATAACGATCATTCCGTAGGTTGTCATATTTGTCTATTGTATGTCTAACGAAGTTCGTACTTTTCCTGAGCATATGACAGCAATGATTCTGCTCTAGACATGAAAAGATGGGCGGTGGACAGGACGGAACCATTCGTTATCGATTCCATGTAAGTTTAAACTCACGTAATTCTCGCGAGACTTCTTCTTTACTATTACTTTCCAAGTGTTAGATGTGCGTTAAATAGTCCCATTTTCGCTTACGTTTGACGCTTCTAACTGTAGAGGGGGTGCACACGTACAAACCTAAAATTACGGGGGAGGAGCTGCTGTAGCAGAAATCGTCCTAACTGAAAGCGTACATATAGTGCTGATTATGCTGAGGTAATTGCACTAACCAGATACATACGTCAAATCAAATTTCGGACACAATCTGACCATATCGTATTACATATGGGTAGTTTAATTATCATGGCAAAGCCGCACATGTGAACGCGCGAATCTTTGTGAACAGTACGATCTCTCTCTCTCTCTCTCTCTCTGTGTGTGTGTGTGTGCGCGCGTGTGTGTGCACGTGCATGCGTGCCCGCACCATTTCCAGCTTTTCATTAAAACATATATACATCTCTCTATCTTTGCAAGTGGACTATATACAATGAAGAAAAATTAAACGCTCAGCCTAGTACGTTCTATAAACAATATTATGTGAAAAACTATATTATGTCTTGCAAGTAAATATTTAACGGAAAAAATAACTACCGTTTCCGTACTGTTTGGCGCAGTACGCTGAAGTCTGTTCTTTTTTTAAGCTTTCTGGCGCAGCATCGCAATATCACGGGTATATATGTGTGAACTCGCAGTGCCGATGAAGTCAAGAAGGCAAAAGAGACCCGTGCAAAGGACCAGCACCACCATCCAGCTCCCGGGGACGCGTCCTAATTGGCTTCCCGGCGCACAACGTTTCCACCAAGCGCCATCTAGGCGTCTAAGGGGGCGCGACATTATATTGTGATATTCTTGCGTTGATATCTACTGCCGATATAGCAAATCGTACTGCACGCTTTTCACAATTTTCAGAATTTCGTCTGTATCTACTGCACTAATATTTGTTGCGTAAAAAAAGTGAAAACAGTACTAATGCGTTTGCTTATATGCTGTTAAATCCAAGCGAGTTTTGCTTTGTTTTCTGAGCTTTCTTCATATTGCCGATTCAGCCTAATGTACAACTTTCTTAATTTTCATTTTATCCCGAACATGTTCCCACTAGATGAAGATATGCCCACACAAATATAACTTTTTAAATTTAGTTTTCTTTCTTTCGGTACATCAACAAAATAGGGTTTGAAGAAATTCGAACGTGAAGTTGAATCATTGCTAAATTTGCCGATGTTACCTTTGCCTACAATTATACAGGCTTTTAATTCTTTGGCCGTTAACAAGGCATCCTCTGTATCTCGTATGCCCTCTCCTGCATAGGACAGAATCAGCCTATAGTACTGAATGAACAAATAAAGCCATTTCCCAGCCCAGATCGTATCTTAATTGGCTTCAGCCTATTGACCTTTGTTTTACGCTCCGCAAATGTAGTGGAGAACTGGCAACTCTCTTTCAATAAAGAAACCAATCAATGCGACATCAGAAGCTTTGGTGCTTTGCCACTTCTCAAAATATAACATGCGATGCGACTGTAATGCTCTCGTTGAATAAACAATATATAAAGCTGGCTCACTCCAAGTAGCAATGTGGCATGAAGTTAGCAATTATCATATTACTTAATAAAACCCAGCAGGACTAGAATGCGAACGTTACAAATGTTACCAATGCACCAAGATGCCACAGAATACGGAAAATCACGCGCACATTACAGTGTTATCAATGCGTCAGAATGCCACAGAATACGGAAAGTAATGTGCCTGGTGCTGTGAGCAGAAAATTCAGTACTTTAGTCAAGATTGCTCTTTCGTACCAATTTGTACCGCAAGGGCTGCTCAAATAAAGATTGACTGAAAGAATATACTCAATAAGAGTAACACTCAATGAGATGTAAAACGAAAGCACCACAATTATGTTCTTCTTGCACAGGAATTGTGCCAACCTATAGTCGCATGCAATCTAAAAGTCCCGAGATGCCCCATCCTGACATCCCCCCCCCCTGATATTCGAAGCATGCAGCCGGTCGCCTTCGTGGCTTAACCAATGGTCCCACCCGTGAATTCAACCATGTTCAACTCAAGCTACCAGGCTCTAGATGTCAGAGAGAGAGAGAGAGAGAAAGAGACAGGTTTATTCACAGAAAGGCAGAGATGTCGGCCTGAGCGATAGCTTGCTCTAGCCTTCTACTTTACACAGTGGGAGGGGAAAGGGAAGAAGAAAGACTAATGGATGACGATGGTGAGATAGAGAGGTGAGTGTATACAAAATTCTTTGCCTGGAGAGCGTTCCCAATGGTGCAGGCTGGTGTGAATCTGCCTTTGAGGAGTAAATATTGCAGACTGGCACCAGATTATACGAGGTATTCCCGTGACGTCATCCGCAAGGCACGCTAGCTTGGCAGTCGCCATACTTGTTGATCAGAGCAATACCAACATTCTCGGCTGAACGTGTTTCTTTGAAAACGTCTCGGTAAGGTGCAGCACTGCCAAACACCAGGCTGTCATATGCCGGATCGCTGACAGGCTCTGGCGTCGCACTCACTGGCGCCGCCTGACGGGAAAAGCTTTAGGAATACCGCCACTGTACACTGCTAAAACATCTGCTAATGTTGTTCCAGTAGGTATACATATATTACATTGAAGCAACCGTGGCAACCATCTTAGAGTCCGCAGCTGGTTGAGATGCTGCACGAGCTCAAACGGCATCAGGTAAGTGGCGATGCCCCTCACGTCTATCATGTTCTCTCTTGGCGTGGCTCAAAATCGGGAGGGGGGGGGGGAGAGCACAAAAAGTCACGGGGACAGAAGAACTCCAAGTCCTCCTGTGCACTGACACACTCTAACGATATTGAAAATTCGGGGCCACATTTGGGGCCCAACCGCAGAAAGCTCTCTGTGATGACAAACTAAAATCATGTATACGATTTCAGCATTGCATTTTTGTTGCACTCCGTAAGTATTGGCTCGCTCGCAAATGTGCAGCTTGTTTGCGGTGTCACTTCGTATCGCAGCGTTCAACCAGACAGCCACTACTGATCTGAGTAACAAAGTTCCTACTAAATCGCTAGCGGTGCACGATTCCTTTCTAAATGCCATTCCCTCTTCTGAAAAATGATTACGCAACAATAAAAAAAACGCCAGGCCTGCGCGGAAGGCGCAGCACCATCGCAGGGAAAGCTAGAAGAGCAGCCTTTCAGAGGCTTTTCTAAACACTCACTGGGTAACTGCTGCAAGCACACTTGCAGACTTTTGTTTTGTTTTGTTTTGTTTCCCTGGGAGGCTGGCTCATACCCACTCAGGGGGATTGGCCAAGAAAGTGTAGTGCAGTTTTTCTGTAATCATTTTAACAATGTTTAATGAATTGGTATTATAATGAGAATAATGTAAAAATAAAAACAACATAAAAAGAGCAAACGAAAAAAAAAGATCAAGTTGAGCAATTTTGAGATTTGAGGTGTTATGATTAGCACTCAGCTGCGTTTACTTCACTCTACCCTGGGAAGTAATAAATATTTTTTTTATTGAAGATCACAATGGTATACGCTTGGTTGCCTGAATATAATTGCAAACGGCATTGAAAGCATCCCTGTGGCAATGTCCCAAAGCTGAGGTGCCAAAGCTTAGCGCCGTTTCCGCCGTTAATCTAAGGCCTATTTTCCGAAATGGCATAACTAGTAACCTTTTTCTAAGTATCTCGTAGCGGCGACAATACAAAAAATAATGATCTAGTGATTCCATTTCTCCGCAGAATGCGCAGAGGGGTGATTTTGTCTGACCAGCTCTGTGTAGATATAGGTTTAGAGGCGGGACACCACATCGAAATTTAGTAATTAAGACTTCGAGCTTTCTGGACTGACTCCAGTGGTGTTGCCATGGAAACATGAGGTGGTTATAGTCTGTCCGTGTAATTACTTTTTCTATCGTATCAGTGGAGATTGCTGATTTTCGATATCTTATTGCCGTGATATATTCAACATCTGGCAGTATGGACAAAACTGGCCCATCAAGTGCGGCTCGTGCTAAGGAATCGGCCAATTCATTTAATCTTAATCCACAGTGTCCCGGAACCCATAGTAATCTCAGGAGTCTCAACTGCGGGGGTACTAATGTTTTGAATGTGCTTAGGATTTGAGAGTTCTCTGAAGCCGTCAGAGCTGCACAAACTGAAAGAGAATCCGTCATTATTACTGCGTTGTTTTGATTTGATGGGAGTTTTCGAAGAGCTAAAATAATCGCCAAGAGCTCCGCTTCAAAAACTGGCGTAAAATCAGGCAGTCTCACTGAAAAGGACCAGTCAAGCAAATCAGACGCAATGCCTACACCTGCCTTTTGATTATTTACGGAAGCATCTGTGGCTATTATATTTTTAGTTTTTGCATGCTCCAAGTAATCTAATAATATGTTATTTAAAAATTTGCTAGATTGTAATTTGGCGTTTTGGGGGAATATATCATCATATTCAATAATAATACGACAATTCCAGTCATTAGTCTCAATTACATTTCTAATGTTCACATTTATACTTTGTAGATTTTTTTGTACAAACATTATCTGAGGTGTGTGAAACCGTGGCCAATGAGCAAGAAAGAAGGCGTCTGGGTTTGCGATAAAAGCATATTGAGATCTTCTTGCCGGTAAGCTATAAAATTTTAAAAATGCTTGTACGGTCAAAATTCGAAATCGACAAAGTAGTGTAGGCAGGCGCGCTTCCTGGTACAGTACGTTGATAGCCACAAATCTAGGGAGTCCCAGACACATTCGCAGTGCTTCTCGCTCCAAGACAACTAGAGGTTTCGTTTTATAAGCAGGGCCACCCGAGAATAATATGCAGCCAAATTCCATGATGGGGCGCATGTACATCTTGTACAACGTTATCAACTTTGCTATGCTATTTTTCGTCGTTCTTCCGAGAAAGCATTGTATCCGCTAAACACTTGCCAGGAATTTTGAGCCAATTGTTCATGCAGTGGCTGACGACGATGAAGAATTACGCCCGAGATGGGTATGCACCACAGTTCATAGGTGCCACAGCTAATTTCAAAAGCAAGGCACCGTCCCATTCATGGCCGATCCCCCTAGAAGGGTTGCGCCAAGATGTTGAAGAACCAACTAATTAATCATAGGCGATCAAAAACAAGCTTTTGTAATGTGTTGGACAATTCGACGACGCACTCGTTACGCTATTCGCATTGTGTGGTGCCTCGTTGCTCCTTTGCTCTTCTAAAACGCTTCATAACTCGTATTACCACAGTTGTTTTCCCGGCATCAAGCCTGCCAAAGGCAAGTTTGCGAACAAGTCCCAACCATCGGCGTGGCTCAGCGGATTCTGCTTTCGGCCACGGTAGTGAACGGATGAAGGATGCAGGGCTCCGTCGGGGCCGTTTTGAGCGGCCCTTGAGGGCTGCGGTAACAGGTCAACTGAACAGTACCAAGTGATTCCGCCTCATTTGCCAACAGGACGCGTTGCCTTAAATACTGTGTTTTTGCACGGATACGTTCGAGCGAGACCCTACAGGATTGAAGACTTCAGAGACGCGTTGGGCCCCACTGGTGTGCTAACGGATATCATAGCACTCGGAGCGTACCAGATTAATCACGTCTGGGCGGTTACACTGAACGGAGAAGACGCGATGAAGAAACTGCTGGCCTTCAAGGAACTTCAGGTGTAGGGACACCGGTGTCTCATCGTTGATCCCCAGGACCGGCAGATAAATCTGCGGCTTCATTGGCTGCTTTGCGGAGTCGCCGATGAGGATGTGCGGATGGCGTTCGCGCCCTTCGGCAATGTTGTCGAAGTGAATCGAGAGCGCTGGAGAATCGACGGCGTCAGCGACAAAGCGTCGACGACGAGAACCGTGCTACTCAAGTTAAAAATTGGAGTTACGGTGGAGGACCTTTCGCACCAAGTGCGCGTTGCAGGGGAATTGGCCCTAGTTGTGGCGCCGGGCAGGCCTATGCAATACTTGCGGTGCAAAGGGACTGGTCATGTACGGCGAGACTGCAGGGTGCCACGGTGTTCAATTTGTCGGCGATTTGGACATCGAGGCGCTCAGTGCGTCCGGTCGTATGCAGCAGTTACGAGCGCTGCAACGTGCGATGAGATCGAAGAGCAGACAATGGATGCCGCTGAGGCGGATGACGCGGCTAAGGGGGCAGGAGACGCGGCTGGTTCTCTGGTTGAACGTGGGCCGGTTTCGCCTGAAGATTATGATACAGCGTCGGAACCCGAGGAGAAAGAAACGGCTAAGGCGGACACCAGCCAAGAGAATTCTACTGAAGACGCACAAAGCCAATTGGTGGACATGTCGGCGCAAGCGGCGAGAGGACGCGATATGCCAGCGCACGGAATGACCAGCGGGATCAACACGAGCTCGGCGGTCAAGCGTTCGCTGGAGCAATCGGCGGGCTCTGCTCACGAGGGCAAAGTTGAGGGATCACCAGCGAAGGTGACACCGGGGCGGCGCTCGGGCCTCAGAGCGAGGTTCATTCTACCTGTGGATCGACCAGTTGGCACTCCAAGGGACCAGCAGCTAACTGATGCCGGACCACCGGATGGCCCTGGAGACGTCTAGCAGGGAGCTAGACGTACACGGTAAGCACCATGCTCCGTGCCTACCCCTTCCTTTTTTTTAGTGAGTAACGTTGGCTAATCACTGGGCACTGAGCTTTGCAACCTTAAATGTCCGAGGTGTGGCCTCCAGGAAAAAGCAGGCTCAAGTTTATCGCTTGTTAATTGATCAACATACTGACGTGTTCGCCGTGCAAGAGACAAAAGTGGAAGGTGGGGAGGAGACCCGGAGCATGATGCTGCGGTTTATGTCTCAATATTATGCCATAGTTAGTCACGCAAATGGAACGTCGGCCGGTTGTGTGCTTTTTGTTAAAAAGATTCCGGGATTGATTGTTGAAAGTCACTTTTCTTGTGACTCTCGTAGAACAGTGACTTCCGATGTTTGTACTAGCGAAATTGAATGGCGCGTCATTTGTGTCTATGCGCCGAACGTGGAGGCAGACCGAGAAACTTCTTTTTCGTTAATTAGGCAACATTTACGGACACCAAAACAGCTTGTTTTATTGGGGAATTTCAATTGTGTATTGAGCGCGAAGGATAGACTTAATAACCGCCATGGGCGAGACAGAAGTGCTGAAGTGCTCTGTGACTTGCTGAATGAATCTGACGTGGATGATGTTGCGGAGTGCCTCGAAGCAGGTCGCGAAGTTTGATTTACGCATTTTCAGGGAACCAGTCACGCACGTCTTGATAGGATATACATGGCAGGGGAGACGCTAGCTAAAAGCAATAGTTACACAGTCTTACCTGTCTCTTTCTCTGACCATTGTCTTGTACAATGCAACGTGGAACTTAAACAAAAAAAACAAATTTATTTGTGATTTATGGAAGTTTAACGCTAAACTACTTTGGGATGACATTTTTAATAATTTTGTGATTGAGGAAATTAAGAACGTTAAAGTGATTGGAGCCTGTAATGTTGGCGAGGAATGGGAGCTTTTGAAGCAAAGCGTTAAAATGAAAGCCATATCGAGATCTAGTACTTTATAATATCAAGAAATAATGAAAGGAAATGAACTCAGAACAACGCTTAAGAAATTGATAGCATTAGAAAGCAAGGAGCCCGGTGCATGTAAGGAAGATATTCGAACGGTGAAACGACAAATTGAGCTAGTAGAGCAGGAACACTACAGAGGAGCCCTTATTCGAGCGAGAGCAGAGGCGTGGGCTATGGGGGAGACTCCTATCAAGCGCGCACTTGGAATCAAGAAATCACGAGTGCGTCGTAATCGCATCGCCGAAATAGAGGAAAATAGAATTCTGCTGAATACTAACAGCACTATCGCTGAAGCTTTCTTTCGGTAATACAAGGGTCTCTTCGCAGCCGCATTAGTAGATGTTATGAAGTTCAAGGACACTTTCTTGAGCCGGATGCCGCAATTATCCCTCGAAACGAAGGAAGCGTTAGAGAGGCCTATAACCGTTTCTGAAATTGAATATGCAATGAATAGTCTCGCCGCTGGGAAGTCATTGGGGCCTGACGGTCTCGGTGCGATGTGGTATAAAGCTTTTAAAACAGAAGTTTCACCAGTGTTACAAGCTCTGTTCAGGAAAGCCTACGCAAACAAAGCCTTACCACCTTCATTTGCCGACACGCACCCTATTCTAATACCTAAACGGTTGACAAAGCAAAATTAAAACTAATTTTGTCATATAGGCCCGTTTCGCTAACCAACACTGACTACAAAATACTCATGAAAGTATTGGCAGGTAGATTGCAGTCCGTAATCACCGGAATAGTTGGGGAGCACCAAACGTGTGGCATCAAGGGGCGCTCAATATTGATGAACACACACACAATGCGATGTGTCCTTAAGAGTTGCGATGCTTTTAACTCTCATGTTGCGATCCTCCAGCTTGATTTAGAAAAGGCTTTTGACTGCGTCCCGCAAGATGTGTTATTCTCCATACTGGAACATGTCAATGTCGGATCGGTGATTACAGAGGGCATAGATTTGGCGTATAAGAACTCTACTACACGACTAATTATTAACAAGATCCCCGGGTCTCCCATTAGGCTGGGACGTTCTGTACGCCAGGGATGTCCGGCAAGTCCACTCTTGTTTGCATTGTACATAGAGAGCTTATGATTGGCCACAATAGAAAACGAGACCATCCGTGGTTTCAGACTGCTTGACGCCGAGGTAAAGGTTTTGGCATAGGTTGATGATGTAGCAGTGTGTTTCACCGCCAAAGAGAGGGTACAAGAGACAGTTGCCGTTGTTAAAAATTTTGGAGAAATTACAAGAAGTAGGGTTAATTGGGGAAAGTGTCTGGGGTTGTGGCACGGAGACTGAACACCAACCCCAAATACCTATGCTAACGTTCACTGGTTTAATACTCTAGTAAAATATCTAGGCGTGCCTATCCAGCACTACAAAGACACCAATGATTACTGGACTGAACAAATAAAAGAAACGCGCGAAAGGACAGCGCAGTGGAATGGCAACTGTCTCTCAATGTTTGCCAGAGCCACTGTATGCAACATATTTTTAATGAGCAAATTATGGTATGTGATGCAGGTTTTGTGTTGCTCGCGGGTGCATGTGCAAAGGCTGCATAGGATATTTGCTGTGTTTATATGGGGGTCTACTTGGGAAAAATGTAGTAGGACAAATCTGTTCCGAAGAGTAAAACAGGGGGGACTAAGCCTGTCGCATCTGTTCATGCGACAATTAGTTAATCGTTTTATTTTCTTTCGAGATGTTCAACACCTCTTTTTAAGAACGGTATGCCAGTTACGCCTTTGTCGTGTTCTGCCTAACTTTGTGGTTAGCACCGCAAGCATGCTGGGAGATACGCGAGGTTTCTTTAAGGAAGTTGCAGACAGTGTCCGGTTCTTGTCAGTTCGGTTTTCCAATGAATACCTTTCTTCGGTCTAGCGAAAGAAATTACATAAAGACATATGCGACATGATTTTTCCAGTTCCTATGTATAGGTTAATTATTAGCGGGGGAGAAGGCAATGATGTTCTCAAGAGTGTTGAGAAAATGCAATTTCAGCCTAGTGCAAAAAGCTTTTTTTTTTAAATTACACTCCGGAACACTGCCGGTTAAAACTTTTTTAGAAGATAGAGGAGTTTATATGCCATGGGGTTCGCACTGTTTGATCTGCCGAAAGCCGGAGACAATAGATCACGTTTTTCTGCATTGTTGGGAAGGGGTATACTTCTGGGATGTTTTACAGAGAACTCTAAAAAAAGAACTTCCCTTACATTCACTGGGTATCAGGTTTTTAACAGTAGAAAAAGAGGAGGAACTGCCTTTTGATTTTATAATGCTGCTTGGCCTCCATTGTCTATGGCGGGCAAGAATGGCCGGTTACTACTGTGACCCTGACAGGCGTCCGGCCCGTATGTTGTTCCGCGAAAGCATTGCTCAGTACATTGATATACTCAAACAACAAGATTTTGTTCTGGAATGGCTCTCCAGGGTCGAACCCCTGGTGAACCTGAAGAAATTTTAGCACTGTAATCACTAATAGTTCCGCGGCTTTTTTTGTCATCACTTCTGTTTGTTACTGTTTACAGTGACTTATATTGATGTGTGTACCTTGTGCGAAACCGGTAATAAAGAAAAAAAGTGTTTAACTGTAATCACAAGCAGAGGTGTGGTTCTTCAGGTAGGACACTTGCTTGCCACGCAAACGAGCCAGGTTCGACACCCACTCATTCCAAGAATATTTGATTATTTATTTTCTTAGTGTGTTTCTCAATTTTTTTGGTGACGCAAGGAATTCGACTTTTCGCTCACAACGAACGACGCCGGAATTTGTGAGAAACGAGTCCCTTAACGCTGTCCCGGTAATAAATGAGGGAAGGAAGTATGGTTTCACATAATGACTGCGCTACTGGGGCCAGTCTACAACTTCTTCCCTTACACTTATGTTGAAAAAACGCCGCCAGCATCTTCCCAGAGGGGGAACTCGAGGAAATGCGCTGCTGAGTGGGGGAGGGGGTATCACGTGAATATTGCGCAAGTGGGTTTGCTTTGGGAATGCCTAATTGTTATTTCCTCTTCATTATTCTTACTTATTGAACGAAAGAGAAGCGTTGCCTTCAACTAGTGGTGAGACGCTGATGTTGGGTTGTGCCCCACTACTTGTTGAAAGTACTGTTGCTTCCATGGAATGTACTCGAGTCGAGCGAAGCGTCAAGTCAAGCGAAAGGCAAGATTCCCTTGACTGAATTACAAACGCGCGATGCAGTGCCTACATATACAGTGAACTGTTACGCAGTGAACTGTTAGTGAACTGTTAGTGAACTGTTAGTGGTCAGTGAACTGTTACGCAGCGCGAGCAGTCGGTTTTTACACTAGCCGACGCTGCCTGCGACAACCTTGCGAGGCGAGACAAGGGAAAGGGAGCAACACTTCTGACGAGACGCGAGTACTCGGCGCGATACACGAGACGCGAGCATGCGCAGTGGGGGTGTCGACGGGGCTACCGACGCCGGATTTTTGACAAGGTGCGACTATAAAATCTGCCGCATTGAAAAAGCATTTGATATGAAGCAAACACTATATAATTTAACTTCAACACCTATCGAAACCATACGGAGTAAACAGCTCCTCTAAAATCATACTATTGTAGCTGATCTAACATCCGTAAAGCACACCAAAATTACGCCGAAATGCAAAAAAAAAATTGTTAGCTACTTCATGTAGTAACCTCCTGCACCTATGCTTTTAAATTACACAACCACTCTCATTGCAGCCTAACAGAAAGTTAAAAGAAGATCAACGCACCCTTATCAAGTTAATCAGGCCCAGAAAAGTTTGCCACTGAAAAAATAGAAAATTCGTTTGAGACACGCACAAAACAAGTAATATATACAAAAATTTGTGTGCTCAAACGCACGCCGTCACAGACAACCATAATATTAAAGGAACACTCGCAACTATATTCTCATTCAAATTAGCCTTATAAATACGGCAGGGAGAATGGAAGCACTTCAAGCTGAGAACCCAAAACAAGAATTGCATGCTTTAAACATCCAGTATTCTTAGAAGTGTAGAGTGAAGTCTAAATGATAGCGATAAAAGAAATGTTTGAGAATGAATGATGATAAATGAATTCCAACTTCACGGTTCATGTTTGTGCGAGCTGTTATGGAAGTAAGCGGAGCGTATTAAAAAAAACAGTAGGCTGACGATTTTTTTATTGCATTTGCCTTTTTTCAGTTTTCTGTAGATTACAGAGCCCTTGTTAATGCAGCTATTGTGACTGGGTATAAATTTAGGTTAAGAAAATTACAGAAGATAAGAAATCTACGTTTGCCGAAGCTCATACGATGCGGGCTGAACTTAATCATGATGCTGCTTAGGTAACTAATAAAGTCACTTCTATTATTGAAAAAGCTAAATAACAGAGACTGCAAAAAATATGTCCTACTTACAGTGAGACTGTCTCCTTCCATGCATAGGTTTGTGATCTTGTTTCACTGAGCGCACTGTGAAAAAAGCATTGGGGGACACATAAGCTCGGCCTTTTGAAAGTTGAAATGATAGCGACACGCCCAATAAAGATAGGGGTGATGTTTTATCACCCAATTCAGCTGCCATTACGTGCTTTGTATTTTCCTAAGGTTGCAAAAAAATTACATCTCTTTCCGAGTTTTGAACTATCGATCAGTAAATAAGTTATCGTGCACCTCCACATCAGATATAATCACGATGCTATCAACTGCTCAGCTTATGACTCCAGCTTTTAAGCTCCTTTAGCGTTGATGGTTCAGAGTCAAGTGGTGGCCTTTCGCCAGATATCCGAGTATGTAACCTGGTAAAAGGCCTACACTGTCGAAGTGAGTAGCCATCACATTGAGACACTGGTGAATGATTCTATAACGCTACTTCAAATTTTGGAATGCATTTGTTACCTATTTTGTATCTTCTGCTCACTGTATATTAGCGATGAATTTCTGGACCTTGCAAGGCCTTACACACCGTAAACGTAGGGAATAACCGGGTACTAAAAATCGGATACACACGAACAGCGTCCACGTGTTTCTGCTTTTTGCTCTGCGGTTATCGCATACTTTGTCCGCAAGCATGCTAAACCAGCTAGCTCCATCTTCAATCTATGAAAGTGACGTACTGGTCAAAGTCTGTTTAGTTTTAGAAGACCAGGTCACATATGTTGCAATGTGCTAATTTCATAGAAGAAAAAACACTTAATGAACTGATATGGCAGCGCGATAAAACGATAAGGTAAAGTCACTGGCTCGTTTTTAAACAGCTGGATCAAGGCAACTTCTTCATTGAACAAGGAGTTCTTTTCTCAGGATGTTTAGTGTCTTTTCATGTCTTATTGCGCTACCACGAACTCAGTAAGGACAAGTACAAAACAAATATGCACAATCTGTTCTATTTGTTCTTACATCAATCTTGGACAGAGTGACCTGTCATGAAGGCAGGTAATATAGCCTTCAGAGAAGCGTTACTTGAATGTCCTCAACGAAAGAAAACTTTTACAACATAGAAAAGTTGAAGCACCAGTCTTGCTGGAAGCGGCAGAAGTAGTTGTTTTTACCTTGCCGAGGCCGTTGACGTCAGGTACACTTAAGGTAACCGGAGCGTCACAGGTAACGGGTACCATAGCCAAGTACTCTTCACATGTGTAATTGTAGAGATGCCTTGGAAGAGCGTATCCACTGGAACACCACTGCACAATGAACTCTGCAACACCTACAAGAGGAGAAGTGCTTGCAATGAGGAGATGACATTGAATGTTGACTGTGTCGGCCTTGCCAGTATTAGAAGTTCTGCCAAACATTTGGTTTTGTTCTGAGAGCCTACACTATGATAATGTAAGAATAACGGCTAAGTCAAGTCAAGCACATCATTGGGACACTAGAGAGGGCAACCCCCGACAATGTAGACGCTGATCCTCAAATATGACTGCTTTAGAGAATCATAACTGCTGAATGCAGCCCCTTGATTCCATTTGCGTTCAGATACCACAATGACTAGTGCATTTTGAGCGTTGATGAATTTTTCAGCTGATGCTTATGGTCAAGCGACTGAGAGAGAAATTGAAAGGCTGAAATGGGAACTAACAAAAGGAATCTCCGCGTGGGTAGATTAGCCCTGAAGTTTTGCATTTGTTTCCACGAAGTGACTATTTCACTAAAAAGAGCTCCAAATTCTCGAACCGCAACAGTGGCGCTACTCATGACATACGGGTTTCCCCTTAGTTTACGCAGCTTTATTTGTTTTTGATGTCGTGATGACCGTGGCCTCAAAACAACCCTTGAACATTGCACAGAAAGATTTTGTTGCAGGCGCTTGTTGTTGCATTTGTCGGAGGCAACTAGTGCGCCCTTTTTATCTTAGAAAAATGACAGAGAATTAAGCCTGATGAGTGAAACTGGCTTCAAACGAACACTGACAGCATTGTATACTCAAGGCCCATATTCGCAAACCAACCTCAACCGTACCTCGACTTTTCCTCATCGGTTTTAAGCCGTTATTGCTCTTGCTGAGCAAAGTAGGCTAGTATACATGAGGAAATTTCGTTGCTATATTTTTCCTGTTAGCATTTCTGTGCGCTTATAATGTACGTCACGAAGAGTACAGAAACTTGAGGAAAACGTGAGGAAAGGCCGAGGTTCGTTTGTGAATACGGGCCTTAAGAACCATTGTAGCGTTCTCGTAAAACGTCAACACTGTCATTGGAGCACGCAAGGGGGGTGGGGCAGGGGTGAGCGACCGTCTAATTATGTATAGGGAGCACCTATTCTGCCCTACATCTTTACTTAGACCATTCATGCCAATTTTCGCGCATGGTTGTGGTTACACATGTTTTTTTACTCTAATGACAACTAAAGACCACTGATGTTGCATTCAAAGAACTGTTCACGCCCCACCATCACAGCGGAAGGCCTAGGAAAAATGGTGGGGCTTTTCGAGGAGCACGGCATCGCTTTATTTTCGTTATCTCATTTGTTGTGGACATTTGTTTTCGTGTTCGACTTACAACTTGCAGAAGAGAGGGGCATCGTGATGAAACTTGAGCCTTCCCCCCTCTGATGGAGCACCAATGATTTCATTGATTGATTGATATGTGGGGTTTGACGTTCCAAAACCACCATATGATTATGAGAGACGCCGTAGTGCAGGGCTCCGGAAATTTCGACCACCTGGGGTTCTTTAACGTGCACCCAAATCTTAGCACACGGGCCTACAACATTTCCGCCTCCACAAGAAATGCAGCCGCCGCAGCCGGGATTCAATCTCGCGACCTGTGGTTCAGCAGCCGAGTACCTTACCCACTAGACAACCACGGCGGGGCGATGGAGAACCGAGCACATCCCTGTTAATATAGTGCACGAAAGCACATGCAGGTTCTTATTAACCGTGTTTTCTTTTTTGGCTTTTGCTGACGCTTAGGAACGTACCGTAACTTTGGTTGCGGTCTTCTTCCGGGAGAGTTGCCGCCACAGAAGCGTCGAGGGCCAGTGTCAGGGCGAGGACCTTGTAGTTGACGTCGTAGTTGGTGCACTGACAGTGATCATGAAATATTGCTATTATCAATCGCAATTGGCTGTTCTGGAGGCTTTATCGCGGCTTGCTGAAAGATGGTGACAATGCGCAGCATTTTTATATACAGCCCACATTAGTTTATCTCGTTTTGTATATGCATTTAATTACTGTAGTGTAGCGCCAAATAAGACAAATAAACAGCAAGTAAACAAACCTGAACGTGTACAAGAAAACCAGTGTGGATTTAAAGAAGAAAAAGCTTATAAAATGTTGAAGTACTAGCACGAAAACATTTCACGAAAAATGGCGTTCAGAACTGAAAACCTTTGAAGAGTGCACGAGGAAATCAAATGCCTGTAGTCAGTCTCTGTGAAACACGTCACTAATATCGAGGAGTGATATGAAATAGGTTGATTAAAAGAGGCACTAATGCATGTAGGAAAACAGTTAACTTCACTGTTCAACTGCAAAGAAAGAAAAAAATTTATTGGATTGATGAATGAGCTTCATTTGGTCCTTCGGAACGCGATTTAGCACGTTGTGGGCCACTCCCACCTCGAAACAGAAAGACAAAGTCTCTCTGCTGCGTCGCGGGCCCGTCGACGTAAAAAAAATCTAGGGCACAACGAGGCACATCCTCCATCAATTAAAGGCAACACAATTATTCGCACTTACGTGGTACCATGCTGCGTTTTTACTGCAAAGAACTTAATAATGTCAATGAGCGCAGCTCGTCTTTTAAACGAGGTGATGTCAGCCTCAGTACCACCTCAAAAACACGCCGGAAGTGATTCTTCATTGCCCGGAATAAATGCTAGTTATTCGTTGACAAGTTCACATGCGTCTTAAGCTCAGGCTTCGAATACCTCTTTATATGTCGATGGGACGCACGAGTCTGGTGCAGTTAGGGTTAAACGCGCCATATATTTATATAGCGCTGGAAGTGATCAGAATTGCAAGCGTTATAAGCCTGTTCAAATTATACATTTCCGTACAAAATGCGTTACAAATTCCCAAGTTCAAGCTTAACGCATGTGCATCATACTCTTTTCGAAACGATTAGGGTCACGTTTTAGGCAGAGGGACTGATTACTTTGAGAAGAATACTTCGCTTTGTTCAGTGTTTACTTGCGTTTATGACGAAGCTGACAAAGACTATTAGAGTTGATTAGCACTTACATTGATTTGTTCACGTACTTTCTCCGTGTCGTTTGCCTGAAAAACCAAGAAGTGCACGTGTTGTCATATGCACAGACTTTATATATCGTGCTTTCAGTCATTTCTTAGACGGTGAAATTATACTTTGCTGCAAAAAATTAAGGAATGACTTACATTGTACGGCGTGCAGATGTCAAGAGGCTGTTCATCATAGCAGTGAGTCTGGTAAACAAAAATGAAATTCTAAGTACACTTTTTTTTCAAGCGCAATTCGGTAAATGAATTTTACAACACTATTTAGATGGGAAACCAAGTTGCCAAGAAGGTAAGCTTGATGTACCGTGTGAAACCGCTATCGACTATCAACCTTAGCATGAGTAGCTTCATTGTGCTTATGAAAAGAAAAAAAATAATTGTCAAAAAAAAACGCGCATGTTGCGTAAGTCGGACGAATTTTCACACCGCTTTCTTTGCACATAACACTCATATTTACATCCTCCCCAAATTTTTTCCTTGCCCGTGTGCTCAGTTCACGTCATCCGCGTGGACACGCATTTGAAAGAGAGCTGCGAAATTTGTGTTGTCTGATTTCCGCTGTACATGCTCGTAAATTCACTGCGAATGCTGCAGTAAATTGTCTATTTACAACAAAAAGTCAGTTTCAGGCAAGCTGCTAGACTTGCGTGTGCGGCGTAGTTTTGTATGCAAAGCGGAAAATTTTGTGTGTCTAGAAATTTTGTCAACTTTTTTTGAATATTTTATTAGACTGTACTATTTCTCGGCTTTAAATAAAAAAGTCTTCGTTTATATTCAAATGTATGGCATCGGCAGCTATCTGAGGATGAATAAAATTTTCTGGCTTATTGAAAACGCTTACAACTTTTGTAGTGGACATATTTACCTAGAGTAGCCAACTTGAAAGACATGGTAGCTGAGCCTAAAGTAACAGCATAGCTTGGTGGCAGTCCTTCTTCCTGTTCGTTATTTCTTGCTTTCTTAGCTTTTTTCAGTCACTCTATTTGCGTTGTCTTTTCTGTACTGTATTGTTCCCATTACTTCCCATCTATTTATTTCTCACTCTAATGATTTCTTCCTATTTCACGCTTTCCATCTCTACATGTCCCTCTTCCGTAGGTTTCTGTCAGCCTTTTTGCTCTCCGTTTCCATCTAACATAATCATTTTTTTTCTATTTTTCTTCGCCATCTTTTCCTGTTGTCCCTTTCTTTCTTTTTCTATGTCTTCTCCATCTTTATATATTTCTTTCATACATTTTACTTCACTGCTTCTTTCCTTCTTTATCTCTCTTCCATTTTTAGCTCTGTATCTTTTTGATTGACCAGTGTCGTTCGGAGTCATTCTTTTATCCCTAGATCTGGGGAAAAAGGACCCTTCATAACCGGTCCCTGCGGGGCGCTTCGAGAGCCTTCGACACGAGATCGTCACAATATACGACAAACTATTCGTCTAAATCTTCGTAGTGTGGCGAAGTGCTCGCCTGTATTTAATGTAAAAAAAAACTTCTGGAAAGTTTTCCTCTTCAGTTGTTTTCATGCTTAGCGTCTTCCACCCGGGTTCCCCGTGCGGGTTACGGCGAGTTTATAACAACTGAACACCAGATTAGCACCCCTTGGGATTCAGAGAACTTTCGGGTCCAACAGCGGCTAGTTTGATACGCGCAGCAATGAACTTGTTTTTAAATAATATATGCAAGGAAGCAAGAAAGAAACTGGGGACAAAGGTAAAGCACGGATGTTAACCAGTCTAGAAAGACCGGTATGCTACCCTACACTGGTGACAGGAATTACGGAGTTAGAAAGATGGAAAGAAATAGAGGAGAGCACGCACACACAAAGTCGCACTTCACAGCCATCATAACTGTTTCAGTCTATAAGCACTGGTGCAAGTCTGTTGCCTTCTAGAAGCTGAGGACTGCTTTGATTACCTCCACCCGTGGTGACCTCTCTAGACGACAATAATAGGTGAAAATTAGCTAAAACACCTTGCACAAAAGGATGATGAAACGAATGGTGAAACGGTATTGAGACTGGTGTTAAAACAAAGATACCTGGGCTTCCAGATTTTCGTAATTGCAGCATGAGCACAATGTGTACTACAGCATTGTGACCCAACGAAGCGCTTTGGTTAGGCTATGTTTGACTCGTTACTATCCGCTTATCCACTGATGTCTAATACGGGGCCAGTTGATGCATAGGAAACGGCTTACCGTGTCAGCGGTTAGAAAGTCAGGCACAGTGATGCTAGTGCAGGGCGCTGCAAAGAACAGGAACACATTCAATGGGAGGTAGCATTACCATATTAGTGGCGCAGAAGAATTACCGTGATAAGAATAAACGAACGATGGCATATTTAAAGCTGTTTTTTTGTTGGACACAACCTGAAAGAAAATTGATAAACATTTCACAAGAAGTACAAGGAAAGTTATTGATAGTAATTCTTATGAAAGTTCAAGAAAAGCCAACCTACGAATTTGGGATAAATCACCGATGCTCTATACTGACTGAGCCACAGGAGTGGTCGCCCTTCGATCCACCTCATTTGGCATATCTGGGCGTGTAAAAGAGATTGATTGATTGATTGATATGTGGGGTTTAACGTCCCAAAACCACCATATGATTATGAGAGATGCCGAAGTGGAGGGCTCCGGAAATTTCAACCACCTGATTGATTGATATGTGGGGTTTAACGTCCCAAAACCACCATATGATTATGAGAGACGCCGAAGTGGAGGGCTCCGGAAATTTCGACCACCTGAGGTTCTTTAACGTGCACCCAAATCTGAGCACACGGGCCTACAACACTTCCGCCTCCATCGGAAACGCAGCCGCCGCAGCCGGGATTTGAACCCGCCACCTGCGGGTCAGCAGCCGAGTACCTTAGCCACTAGACCACCGCGGTGGGGTAGCATGTAAAAGTGGCAGGATTAGTCAGCGCAATTCGTAGCCATGACGGCGAGTATGAAAGCCTTTTTATTGCCTGCTGGCTCTTCGGAGCAGGGGATCTGTTTTCGAAATTGTCGCTGACCAATCACAGCATAAAAATAATTACCTTAGCGAAGCATACACCGGGTGCTCAAGATGGGATGGTATCCTTTTTGTTAGTCGTGAGTTGGAGCAGTTTAGAAGCTGCCACTGGAAGGTACTTCGCACAGCAAGGCTCGCTTACTTACTGTGGGATAATTTCAAATATGCAATTTATTTGTATTCACAAATATCGCCGATTCAAGGGAGCCATATACACACTTTATTCACGTGTGTCTCGTGTACGTCCTGGGCATAAAAATTATCAACGCATTTTGCGCGTATAACACAACAACAACAAAAAAGGAAATTTAAAACAAACGAGATTGTAGTGCTGGTTTCAATGCGGAAAAAGTGATATGTACACTCTCGGCAACTTTCTAGCTTTTTGCCATCGCCGTTGATATCATGTTCCATGTAAAGCCTACTTCAATAACATCACCCCGTGCATTGTTTGTTCTATGCGCGTGTGAGGCCAGCAGTGCATGACTCCCCAATGCGAGAGGAATTGCACCGGGCCTCCTCTTTCGTCGGGCGGAGCATCGGTTAACGGGGAGGGGGGAGATCTATCTCGACAGACACCAAGAGACGACCTGTGAAGTTGCAGTGCTGTATGGAGGCTTACTTATCGCACAGAAGACTCGCAGCTCCAAAACCACCTCGATCCATGGAGTCGCCATATTCTTTAAACCAGCGTTCTCTTGACTTTAGAGAGATAAGATCCACACGAGTTATTTGATAGTTCATGCGTTATATCTTAGGCTACCCTGGCATTGGTCTTTGCCTCCACCGCACAATTGTCGCTTCCTAAGTATAGTACTTTTGTCAAATGGGTGTTCTCATCAAATATTCAGACCCTTCGGCAAGTGCTCGCCGCACCACCTTTCCCCACCACCCCGAAAAAGAACTTTCAATAAATACTGGCCTACCAACGCGGCATATTCATAACTACTCAAAATACACGAGCAGGTTCGTACAAGTCGCAACACTTGGCTCAAAACACTAAAAATGACTGAGGTCACGAATAGCCTACTGTTTCACTTGAAGTGGAAACCCAAAATGAGTGAGATCTGTCAAGTTTCTTTAATACGGTTGCCTTCAAACAATTTCGATAAATATTTGAGAACTTCCCGCGAGAGTCTATGCAATAAGACAGGAGCCATTGCGTAACTAGAAGGCCAAAATTATTCGCCAGCATAGCGAGATTAGTTTAAGAATAACGTTAGGGCATTTTTCTCCTTTAATGAAGCCAACTAGCTCATTGCACGATCATGCTAGTTCTATTGTCCAGTTGCCGCACAGAAATGCTTCTCCGTGTATCTACAAGTCACAAAAGTAACCTCGGAAAGCTTCGAGTGCTAAGCAGTATTTGATTGGCCTTACTTCACAATAATTCGTGCTTATCTAAATGCAGCACAGTAATTGGTATATTTCGTGGCACTACCGGCACATTCAGGTATTGATAACAAAAAAGGTTTGTTTTTATTGATATGATATATAAGGAGATGTTGGCGCACCATTATGGCGCCGGCTACTCCTTAGCCGTTGATTGAAACTTGAACACGTATCTTGAAGCAAAACATACAAAGCAGTGCATGGAAAATAGAAAACTCAGGCACAGATATGCAAAGACACACTTATACGCATATATCACAATGGTATATAAATGTTCGAAAGTCAATGTAAGAAGTCTCTGGAAATGTCCCTCGTTAATATTCGGTCCACCAGCACAAAACAGCAAAGCACACGTCTGGTCCCTATAAAGATGCATTCGCTCGTATGTACATAATAGTCGACACGTCATTCATTTCACAACACACACGTGATGAGTGTCACATGATACTGTACATAATAAGTACATGTGTTACAAATGAAAGTTTGTTCTTTGTTAATACTTGTCAGCAATCCCGCTGTCTTGTAAAAAACGTGTTAATGCTTTTAAAGCGTGAGACTGTAAAACTCCAGTTGGCCACGGGCCCAGAAGTTTTTTCATGCTAAATGGTCTGTGGTCCAATGCAAACAGTTCGCTTTTAAGACGGCGTCTCTGCGTGTCATGATGTGGACAGTCTATGAGAAGGTGACAGACGTCTTCATCTATAAATCCACATTCGCATTCGGGAGTTTCAGCTCTGCCGATTCTGTGCAAAAAATGTTTTGTGTATGCGGTGCCAAGCCTCAATTGGTGAATTAGAGTTTCCATACTTCTATCTAATGCCAGCGTAATTTTGAATTCTATAAATGGATCGATGTGGTATAAATCGCCGCTCTTTGTACTTTGGTCAAACCAAGCAGTTTTGCTCATTCTGAAAGTTGTATTCTTTATAATACTACGCAATTCATTTTTCGAAATTGGTAAAGAAACAGTAACGTCTTTACGATGTGCTTGTCGTGCTGCTTCATCGGCAGCTGTGTTTCCAGGAATGTTGCAGTGGCCAGGTATCCACTGGAATTTGATCTCACGTTGCGCCTTCTTTGCTTTAGTGAGCTCCTTCAGCGTTTCGTATGTCATACTATCACTTAATACTGTCCTGTTTGTACTGGAGAGTGATCTTAATGCGGCCTGTGAGTCACTGAAAAGTACCCATTTTCTAGCGTCTGCTACCGAGTTTATAAACTTTAGAGCATACAGAATAGCGAAAAGCTCAGATAAAGTAGATGACGTCATGCGACATAATTTAAACGATTCCTGAATATTGAGCTGTGGTATGATAAATGCCGATGTTGAAGACGTTGTAGTACTTAAGCCATCTGTGTAAATATGTATGTACCCTGGATACCGCATGTGTATCTGATAAAGCGCTAGTTGTTGAGCAGCTAGGATGAACATGTCTCTCTTTCTGATAATGCCATCCACTGAGAATTCAATGCTTGGTATAACAAGCAGCCATAGAGGATAGTCCATTTCAGAGCTGCAAAATTCATGTCTGGGTAATATATGTACATTACTCTGTACATCGCTATGAGCATTGCATTATCTCTCAGTAAAGGTTTTTTTTTTGCTTAAAGACATGTTAACGGTTGACGAAGTGTTAGTGGCATCGCTAACTGATCAACTTGAAAAAAAAGGTTTTTTTTTAAAGTTGATCAGTTAGCGATGCCACTAACACTTCGTCAACCGTTAACATGTCTTTAAGCAAAAAAAAATGTGCACCGCTACTATAGTGAGTACTGCACAATAAATAGTTACAGCAGAGTATTCGTGAGTTAACTTCACCCCTGGAATGTCGATTAGTTCACCGTCGACATTGCCGTTACCTACTGTGGTCCCTTTCCCGCAAGAAGCACACTTATAATAGGTAACAGTTCCTTACTGAAAGCACACTTTTCGAGAATCTATGCTGAATTACTCGAGTAACGTGGTGACAGTACTTACCAGACCCCCCTTCTACCGCAGCCAGCAGTGATAAAATAGCTGTAAGAATAAGGGTCACCATGTTGATTGCTACGCGATTGAATGCCACGGACTCAAGGCTTGACACGCAACAGCGTTCCTTTTATGGTTCACGCCGAAACGAAAAGTCATGCCCATCTGTGGATTTTCCCGAAATGGAAAGACACATGTGTCGTACATTGCACGCGTGAGAGCCCATGCAAGTGTCGACAAAACAGCTTGGAACGGTCCGCGATAGCCATGTGGAGGATATTAAAAGAAGAACGGATACCTAAGCCATGCGACAGGATGCTATTTCACGTGGAAACAGAACAGCCTGCCGTTCTGCCGGATGTGATGCAGCTGATGGGATAAAGCGTGTAAGAATGATGCACGTGTTCTCAGTACAGAGGCACATTCAGTCACCACGGGTTCACTAAATTTAGCCCTCTCAAGGGCAATCTCTGTAGCTTCTGAAGTCATTGCAGCTGAAGGCTTTACGCATGCCGCGTTTTCTGCGTGCACGTGCAGTCATCGACCTTGTAGCAACGATTTGCAGGTGATAATAAAAAAATGGCAGCATATCCACGGAGTGAATGATGGAGAGTGGGGCGAAGCATTCGTCCATTCATTCGTTCTTGCTTCCGTCCGTCCATGCGTCCGTCTGTGTGGCCATCCATGCGTTCATCCGCTCGTCCATGCATGCGTCTGTCCGTGCGTCCGTCCCTGCGTTCGTCCATGCATCCGCCCCTGCATCTGTTCATTCGTCCATCCATGCATCTGTCTGTGTGTCCGTTCGTCCATCTATTCAACACTCCAAGTACCACCATCTCGCATCTTTTCATCATATATTCCCCATATAGAAGCACCGCCATGCAGCGGACATTCCAAGGACTAATTGAGATGTGGCACACACACACTTTTTTACGGCTTGCGCTTCGGGTCTACTTCCCACCTTTAACCACGTCGAGTTCATGGAATATACTAGTTCACTGTATTCATGGCACTGCGGTCCAACGCTCACTAAACCTTTTTAAAACCAAGGAGGTTACGCCTAGCGAGTATAACGTAGCAACCTTTTCCTGTCAGATAGTGCTCAATGTACCATACGAGCACACGCCGACGGCAATGAGCATCGGCAACTACAAACCTGTATCGATATGGTTTTGTCTATAAAACCATTGCTTTAGAAAACACCTGGCGTCTTCTTTTTGTTTTGCTTTAGAAACATTTGGCGTCTTTTAGATTTGCTTTTAGAAAACATCTGGCGTCTTTCATTGGTTTATTTCATCAATCAAAGGCGTTTTGAGGAGGAGACGCTCTAGGTGCTGACCAATGCGGACGCGCGAAGATCGGCTCCTGCTTTCAAGAATGCTTTCCTGTGGTATTCACGAATTTCTCGCCGAGATTTCAGTCTCATCGTGTGCCTAAGTTCTCAAGAAATCAGCAGATACAACCTTTGTGCTGGTGAGTGGACTTTTAAACCGTTTTTGGGGCATTTTTACACGGCAACGCCACCGGAGGACTTAAGCCTAACAACCAAGGAGGCGATTGTCGCCGATGCGCCGACCCAGCGCCAACGTGACACAACGCTCTGCGCGTTCCAGAACCTGCAACTGAGAATGGAATATCAAGTAGATGGAGATAGATGGAGAGGACATCTCTCCAGAGGATTGCACGGAAGACATGGGTTGGAAGGAAGCCGAAACGAGACGCTCAAGGAATAAGCAAGCCACGGTGAGCGTTCCTGCTGCCAAGGGTTCGACCAAGGCTGGCGTTGCGGGAGACGCTCGAACCAGTCGTAGTAGGTATGATACCAAGCATACAATCGTGCGAGCTGGACGCATGCCGCCACTACCCAAGGACTTCAGCAAAATTGTGCTACGACCACGTGGAGAATTAAATATCTCGAGAATTGGCCCTGGAGCCGTGGCAGACGCGATAGTACTGGCGGCCGGCATCAAAGAGGAGGAGGCTATGCAGGACATCATCTGTTCCAACTTGCAGCAGAACATTATGGGGGCGAGCACTCCGGACCAAGAGAGAGCTTCAAGATACCTCAAGGTCAAGCAAATTGACATTGGAGGCAAAGTTTTCGAGGTTAGCGCGTACGCCACGGCACCCCACGATACTTGTAAAGGAGTGATTCGCGGGATCCCCGTAAGCGATACTCAGGACATTTTGACCCGAAAGATTGTGAACGCGAACAACCCACTCGCACTGCAGGCCAAGAGAATCAAGGACACCGGGACAATCATCATAGCGTTCGAAGGACACAAGGTGCCCAGATTCGTGAGATATGGACCTTCACTTTTGCAGTGCTCCCTTTACCGCAAGAACATCGATATTTGTTACGTCTGTGGAAAGCTGGGACATCGGTCTGACGTCTGTCCGAACCAAGCTGAAACCATCTGCAGAAGCTGCGAGATCAAGAACCCAGATAGCCTGCACCAGTGCAATCCAAGATGCAGGCTGTGTGACGGTCACCATCCCACGGCAGACAAAGAGTGCAAGAACAGGTTCTTAGTGCCATACGTCGTCAGACGCAGACATTGGGAAAGATCGCGAGCAGCCGCAGAAGCCCAGGACGCATCAATCACATCGAGTCCAGACATCAACGACAAGCAGCTTATTCCAGCCTACGGGACCCAGAGCATCCAGACTACTCAAGAACAGCAAAGGCGGCCCCACTCCAGGGGGAGGTCGCGTTCCAGAAGAGGTTCTAGACACAAGGCCCGCTCCAAATCACGGGGGCGCTCGAGTTCTCAAGGTCACCATCAGGGTCGGGATCAGCCTGGGCGGCACCCGAATGGCCAGCTGCCTGGCGTTCAGTTCGAGATCACGGCTTCACACCCGGGGAGGACGCCTGCAGTTACATCGAAAGGCAGCTGGGCTGAGCGAGTGCGCAACGGCGCGGCAGAGGTGATGACAGGTAAGCTGCCAGAGCATGATAGAATTGCACAGCTAGAGCAAGAAAACGCGAGACTTACAAAATCGAGTGAGAGGCTATCAGCTGAGTTAAAGGAAATAAAAATCCTTCTCACTAAGCTAACCAGCGCGCAGTCTTCACAGCCAATGCCTCAGCCAGTTGATGTCCCTGTGGCTGAAAACGTAGGGGACTCGAGAACCACTAAAAAGAGGGCAGTCATGACAGAACACGTGGAAGCCAATAAAACGACCATGTCAGATATGAAAAAGGTCTTTGACACGCTCAGCAAAGTAGTAGCCAATCTTAGTGAGCAGATGGGTAGGCTACAGTCAAGCGTGGCGGCACTGGAAGAGCATATGACTTTGCGCATTACAAAGGTAGAAGAATATCTGCACAATACAGCAAGGCCTCCTCATGCACCAAACTCACCCCTTCGGCCACCAATACTAGTGGTACCAAACCTGTCGACAGGTGCAGCATCAGGCTCTGGCCGCCCATGTAATAACCATGATGGCAGCGCTACGTGAAGCATTTCGTATTTGGCAATGGAACTGTAGAGATTACCTTAAAAAAAAGGCAGCCCTATAGCAGTATATCAGGAGCAGCCAAGAAAAGCTTCATATTATATTATTACAAGAAACCCTTTCACCGCAAGCAACGTTGCCTGGATTCTGGCCTGTAATAGGGGATACTGAAGGGAGGGGAGTCTGCACCTTCGTATGCAACAAACTAACGCACGTAACCCACGACCTCAAGATAGAAGCAGGCCGGTTGGAACACGTCATGGTAGAGATCGTGCCAGGTACCAGCAACCGTCAGAGCATTTTCATTCTTAATATATACAGCAGTCCAAAGGAACAAAAGCAAGGGTTCAAGACGGTTCTAGAGAAAGCTGTTAATATCGCCGGGGAATGTCCACTCGTCATAGCAGGTGATTTCAACGCCCCTAGTCATACATGGGGTACAAGTACAACACTGGGATAGGAAATCGACTTTGGCAAAGTGCCAGTGAACTTGATCTCACCCTAATCACAGACCCCAGCCTACCAACAAGGCTTGGTACATGTTGCTGCAGGGATTCCACCCCGGACCTTACATTTGTAAGGAACATCAGGAAGGCCCATTGGATGAATCTTGCTGTAGACCTAGGGAGTGACCACTGCATTCTTGCCACTACCTTCTCCGTGGAGCGTAAAAAGCAGAGAGAATTCCACTTCACAGACTGAGATAAGTTCAGGAAGATAAGGATGGAAAGGGAACAAGATGGCCACAGACAAGGCTTGGAGCAGTGGGTCAAACAGATTAAAGATGACATAAAATCCGTCTCCTCAACCATTACCACAGATTTTCCGGTTGAAAGAATGGATAGCCGGCTCGCTCATCTTCTTGAGGCAAAGCAAGCACTACTGAACCTTTGGAAGGGTCAGCGCCCGAACCGAAGACTGAGGAAGAAGATAGCTGAGGTAAACAGATCAGTCGAGGAACATTGTCGCGCACTATCTAGGCAGCAATGGGACGAAATCTGCAACTCTGTCGATGGTCAGATGCGCAATGGCAAGACATGGAATATGTTAAAGCATCTCCTCAACGAAAACACCACCAAAACTAATCAAAAGCATGTTATCGCTCGAATTTTGCACAAAGAGATAGGGCGCACTACAGAACAGCAAGTTGTGCAGCGGCTCGTGCATAAGTACCTCCCAATCAAAAGAGGATTGGTACCACCAAGTAGACAGTACCAGGGCAGGCCCAATCCAGGTCTTGAGGGTGACTTTAACATCAAGGAGATGAGAAGAGCCTTGCATGATCTCAACGGCAGGTCGGCCCCTGGCCCGGACGGTATATCAAACAAGGCCCTTCGTAACCTTTATGATGATTCAATTGAAACCCTGAAGGATATGATCAATGCAGCATGGAAAGAAGGCAGGGTGCCAGAGCAGTGGAAGCTGGCCAGGACGATCCTTATTCCTAAGCCAGGAAAGCCCCCTAATTCGGACAACATGAGGCCAATATCCTTGACATCATGTATCGGCAAGGTTGCAGAACATGCCATACTGCACAGGATAAACAAGTACTCGGAAGATAACGACATATATACACATAATATGGTTGGATTCAGGGCAGGGCTATCCACACAAGATGCATTGAAGCTTATCAAACACCAGGTCATCGACAACGAAACGAGAGACGTGAGAGCCATTCTCTGCCTAGATCTAGAAAAAGCGTTTGACAACATCCACCACTCATTCATACTCGAAGCAATTTCCAAGCTTGGTCTGGAGAAAGCCTTCTATGACTACGTATGGTCCTTTCTTACAGATCGGAAAGCCGTGATGAAGATTGCAGATATCGAGACCGCAGCAATCGAACTAGAAGCAAGGGGCATGCCACAAGGGGTAGTGATTTCACCAATGCTGTTCAACATTGCCATGATTGGACTGTCAAAGAAATTATTGAGCATTGAAGGATTGAAGCACAGCATCTACGCAGATGACATTACCATCTGGTGCACAGGTGGAAGCGAGGGGCAGATTGAGAGCGCCCTGAAAGAGGCGATAGACACAGTAGAAGAGTACCTTAGTCCTTCTGGGCTCAAGTGCTCCTCGAGTAAGTCAGAACTGTTAGTGTATCGGATTGCACGCCGGGGACCGAAGCCCAGGGGATGTAAGCCGTTAAACCAGATAGACATCCACCTCCATACAAATCAAGGGGATGCCATCCAGAGAGTCGACTCTATCAAAGTCCTGGGCATGCTGATAGAGTCTAGCGGCGCCAACAGCAAATCTATAGCCAAGTTAATTTGGAAAACAGACAGTGCGGTGTACCTCATACGCAGAGTGGCCAACAAAAGAAATGGAATCAGGGACGACAACCTCATCAGGTTGATGCATGTGTTTGTTCTAAGCCACTTCACGTACGAGGCAGCAATGCACAACTGGTCAAGAGCCGAGTCCGAGACACTAAATGTGCTCCTCAGAAAAGTTATTAAGAGGGTCCTGGGCTTACCCATACATACCAGCACCGAGCGTCTGCTTGAGCTTGGCATTCACAACACGCTCGAAGAAATAGCAGAAGCCCAATAGAGAGCACAGTTTGCAAGGTTATCTACAACAAGGTCGGGGAGAATGATCCTGCAGGAGCTGGGTCAACACCCAATGGCAATCAGACGAAATTTTACAATGATATCCACGACAACATCAGGGAGACTATCACTGTGTCTCCTATACCAAGAAACATGCATCCAGAACACAACGTCGGAAGAAGAGTAGCGAGGGCCAGGACTATACTTCGTCAAGTCTCAAACGAGGAACTAGGGGTCGTATTTGTTGACGCGGCTTCCTACGCCAATGGGAAAGCGTTTGTGGCAGTGGTGGTCGATGGGGCTGGCCATGTCGTCAACTCAGTGACGGTCAGGACGAAAGACCCAATCATTGCGGAACAGGTGGCCATCGCCTTAGCACTCAAGATGGATAACATTGAAGTCGTCTACAGTGATTCCATGGCAGCACTACGGGTGTTCGCCAAGGGGACGGTCTCTGAACAAACGCTGAGATTACTGCAAGGCAAGAACATAACGCATCATCTTCTGAGTTGGTTCCCAGCTCACCTTGGGCAAATCAACGATCCCCTCCTAATCTCAATGAAGCAGCACACGAGGCGGCATGAGAACTCTCCAACCGCGCCTCCCCGGGGATGCGTTCTACCGGTGAAGGGGATAACCGGGAAATTCTTACAACATATAACGAGCTCACTAAACATTTCTACCTGTCTAGAAGGATTTTCCCTCCACCTCACAAAAATCTAACCCGGCCCCAAGCACTTACATTAGGCTTTTGCAAACGCGGATGTACCCTACTTTGAAAATGTTACACATCATGTACCCTGACCTATACCCAAGTAATCTTTGTCCACATTGTGGGGAAATAGCTTCATTAGAACACATGCTCTGGCAGTGCACCAAATTTGCTCATATATCGAACATCACCTCTGGCAGATGGGAGGCGGCAATCCGCAGCTCATCCTTGGCAGATCAGCTCTTGGCTGTCCACCAAGCCCGCGAGGCGGCTGAGGAGCTTGGCATCTTAGTCCCCACGTGGGAGCTGCCCGCAACACAGTGATCTGTGTTTTGGAGGACCAAATAAAAGTTTATCCAATCCAATCCAACGGCGTTTTGAACAAAACTTTTTTATTGTTTATTCACGCACAGGAGAAATCTCACCAGGCACTACCTCGGAGGTAAACAATGGCTGCTACTGGGAATGAGAGCCAGCTGAAGTCGGCTTTTAACACTTCTACTTCTACTAACGTTTTCTACTGGAACATGCCAATGGCTGCTAATGGGGAATGAGAGACAGGAGCATTTGGCTTTTAGTTAACGTGCACACCGCGAACTTTTTATTGTTCAACAAAGCACAGGAGAAATCTCCCGCTGGCACCACCTTCCAGGTCAAAGTGTAACACTTGTTACACACTACGACTACGTGGAACGAACGGGTGCCGTGTGAAGGAGCTTCGCCCCCAAAAGAGGGAAGAATAATATCTGCAATATTCATTAGCAGGAACAGTTTCGAGTGTGATTTGGAACGGGCGTGTAGTTAACCAATTGGCAGTCGTGGAGTCCCATACCACGAGCACAAACTAAGAGGGCACCACCGGAACCCCTGTCCACACACAACGCTGATGCTAGCTTCAGCTAACATTGGACTGCTAGGCGCACTTTCCTTACCACTGTGGTTGTGTCTACAATGCCTATATAAAGAAAAAGAAATCGCAGCATATCCACGGAGTGAATGATGATCAGCGGGGCAAAGCTTGAAAGAGTTTGATTGGCGAACCATGAATAATCTGCTGTAAGCGTCCATCCGTCCGTCCGTCCGTCTGTCCGTCCGTCTGTTTGTCCGTCTGTCCGCCCGTCTGTCTGTCCGTCCGTCTGTCCGTCCGTTCGTCTGTCTGTCTGTCTGTCTGTTCGTTCATCAATATAATGAACACTCCAAGTACCGCCATCTCGCATCTTCCCAGGCAGCACGCCGCCGTTGGACCAATCTTGGACCAACATCGGCTAACATCGGCACCGACGTCGGGCCGACGTCGGAAGTGCAACTTCTTCCAATGTCGGGCCGACGTTCAAGCCAATGATGGGCCGACGTTTTGCCGATGTTTTAGCCAGTATGCAACCAACATTGGGCCGACAAAGGCCCATCGTATTGCCGACAAAACTGCCAATGTTCGGCCAACATTGGGCCATATTTCAGCCAATCACATGCCATTTTTACGCCGATGTTTGCTGCACGACGAATATTGGCTACGGATGTACGACCGACATTGAAACAATCCAGGGCCACATTGCAGCCAATCAAATGCCGTTATTTCACCGATGTTTCCTGCACGACGAATATTGGCTACTGATTGGCTTGCCATTATGTAACCATTATTAGTAGGGAATTTTTCTTACCGGAAGATTTAAACAATATGCCTCGATGACCCGCTCTTGTAGCTTTGCAGCCCTGTATACTTGGGGCAACAGAAAATTGAATGCTGAGAACTGAAAGCAGTTACTCGATCTATTTCATCTTTTATACCTCATTCCCTTTGCTAACACTAGAAGTGTAGTTTATTTTTTTACCAATTTATCTTTTGCAATAGTGAGTGCTTTATTTGGTACTGGTATTTGGTACAGCAGATCGAAAAAAGTCGTTAGGAAGTAAATGTTGAAAGCGTATGTCCCCCACTTGCAATCCCCACATATGTCCCCCACATGGTAATCGAGAATATTCATAGTTTAGAGCATTTTTTTGCAACTAAAACATGGTGATGGTGCTTCCGGATCAGCATAAGCTAGCCGAACAGTGCACCACCGACAGTCTGCAGACTATTTATTCTTTGTTTTTTTTTATTTATTTGGTACAACAAAAAATGTATACATTGAAAAATATATATACACAACTAAAAAAGGCCCGCTCTACTGCAGGTCAGGTTGCGTTGGGGGCACAGTGACAGTGGTGCTGTCAAGGACCTGGCTGCTGTGGCTGGGCAGGAAGCCAGCTGCCGCGAGCAGCCGATCATCTGCACTCTGAGAGTGGGGATCATCGGGCTGCTCCACAACAAATGCTTCTCTGAAGCGCCGCTTCCTGCCCCCACAGCGATCACCAGACCCTGGCAGCCACCTCTTAATAAAGTTGAGGGCCTCCGCCTGGTCGCACCCTGCTTTTTGGCAGATGACATCTGCATACAAGAACAGAAATACCATAGTACACATGAAGCACTGCAGTACAGAGAATACACAAGGGTAAACACACATCAAACAATGAACAAGTCTAACTTGTCAATAATCTACAGAGCCTCAGGTTCACAAAGGCCCTTTTCCCTTTTCTGCCATGAAGGCTGTACAGCACTTGCACGTCATGTGCCAATACAGCCTTCATGGCATTCACACCAATTTCTCGGAGGCCACGTCCCCCAATCTGCAGGAGGTGCTTGCGCTGTAAAAAAATGCAAGAAGCATAGATGGGGTAAACGCAACAGCACATCGAAATGTTTTCCATGATAAAAATCTGCAAGAAGAGGACACTGAAAACAACAACTTGAATTTTTGGGCATCACAACATTTCATTGTTTTTTTATGCTAACTTCAACTCACTTGACCTAAAATGGTTTCCACATCAGCCCTCTCACACTCAGTGTGAGAACCTTTCAGAGTTCTTCTCTGAATGCAGTTTCGCTGTTATGAAATCAAATACAACACTGTTGTAACACTTGATAAATATTGATTCTAGCTATGAAATAGTATAATTACTTTGTACAGTGCTCATTCCAATACACGTTTCTTCGAGGTTACAATGTCTTTGCCTGAATGTTGACCAGGAGTAGCTTCTACAGGTGAAAAACGATAAAATATGTGGAATTCAAAAAGAAGCTTGGACATGTTTTCAATCAATGCATTGTAAGCAGAGCACAACAAGATAAATGAACATGATCAAGGCGTACTAAGAGGCAACCTTAGAGCGACCAAATCTTGGTCATAGATGAAACTGATAGAAAAATAAAGGTCGCACTAGATGGTCGCACCATTTGCTGTTTATATTTTTCTGTGATAGCCAACAAAGAGGCATGTCGCTATAGAAATATCATCACAATAAACAAAGGTGCATTTTTCTTCACACTGCGAAATTGGGTGCGTGTTTGTTAGATTTTTAAAAAAGTAAGAAATCGGCTAACACAAGGCAGGGTGAACTGTAGCTCAAAGTAGAGAGAGCCGCAGCGGACACGAAATAGGGTGATAAATGAACAAAATTACTGAATGTCTGTTTTAAGCAGGCTATTGCTAGTCACTGCCCATCAAACACACGATGCCGCCTACATTGTCTGCTAGGTTAGGACCGTTCACTCGGACTTCACAGACTATAGTAAATACAGTCGAATCTCATTAATTCCAACACACTTAATTTGAACTGACGCTGTGGTCGTATCAAAGCTATACCGCGCTCCGGAAATGCTCTCAGCATCCCGCCCAATCCTGCGGTGGCACTTCAGACACCTCATCGCTGTGCTTGAAGAAGAAAATGAAGAAAAGGAAAGAAAATACTGCGGTGGAATGTTTGCCAAATGCCAATCTGCGACATTCCTGTGCCCCGCTTCGGCTTTTTCCGTCCCTGCCATGTACGTAGAGACCCTTCTCCTCTTAACACTGCGCATGAAGAGAAAGAGGGGGAAAAAAGCTGTCGCAGAGAGTTGGCTCTCTCATGCTGATCTGCAACGCGCCGGTGTCATGCTTCCCTGTTTTTCGTTCCTGCTACGTAGAGACTCTTCTCCTTTCAACACCGCGCATGAAGAGAGAAAAAAAAAAAGCTGCCGCGGAGTGTTTCTCTCTCGAATGCCGATCTGCTTCTCTTCAGGTGGAGACGCTCCTCCATTCTCATCATGTGCTGGCCACGCTCCGGCTGCAGCGCAGATGGTAACAGTGGAAACACAGTTGTCTTCGAAGAGTGTCAGCACTGGACATTGCCGCGCGCAACTTCTTTTGCCAGGAGAATACTGAAGCCGAAGTACAAATGCTTTGCAAACTGCACGCAAAACTTGACTCGTTGCAAGGCCAACGTGTACAGACATGTATTGACTACTTTAATTAATGACGGATGTCCTGTAATTTGTGAATAAAACTTCTCCATGCACATGCATCACTGCATGGTGAGCCCTCCGCTCGTTTACCGTATTTACTCTATTCTACCGCGCCCTCGATTGTAACGCGCGCCCGGTTTCCACGACAAAAAAAAAAAAAACTAAGACATCGGTTGCAACGCGCACCCTTCTTTCTCGTTGGCCCGCTTGATCACACCACTCGCGAAAACGACTCTTTTTGAGAGCGTCTTCTGTTTAAATATGAAGTACGGGGGAAGCTTATGCCTATCTGACGTGCAACAGAGCATTGCTGTCACTCTAGTTTTACCGTGGCCCGATGTCAGCACACAAACTCGCTTCGCCCCCTTCTCCTAGACGGTTGTGGTGCCAGGCATGTCGAAGTAAAGAGGCGTGTGATCGGCATCCCCGATTTGCCCAAGCAGGTAGCCGTTGTTGTGCCGCAAGTTTAGGAGGAACCTCTGAAGACTCTGAAGCTTTTCTTCGTACTCCTCCGGCAACTTCCGGCATATGCCCGTTCGCCTTCGGAGAGAAAAGCCTTTTCTCTTCATAAAGTTCGTTAGCCAGCACCTGCTCGCTTTAAAATGGCTCTGCATTAGCCCTTTTTCTAAGGCTAACTGCATAGCCTGCACTTGGAGCAGTTCTGTCGTCACGGGCCGCTGTGCCGCTCACTGCTTAATCACATACTCGCCGAGCAGCTCTTCAATTTGTGGAAACCGACCCTGCTGTGGTCCACTGAAGCCTTTGCGTGAACCTTTGCTGTCGACAATATTCTGCTTTTGTTTCCGCCAGTCCCGCACGCACGTTTCGGGAACTCCGAATGACCGCGATGCGGCCCGATTTCTGTCCGTTCCGGCACACGCGACGACTTTTCTTTTAGAAGCAGCATTGTGGTGCACTCGTCGAGTTTTTGGAGTCGGCCCTACCATGTCGTCGATGCTAATGTACTACAAGATGACGAACTCCTCAGCACACGTATGAAGTGCCGCGCATGGGAAACACATAGGCAGAAATGACCGACGCGCCATGCCGACGCACGTAGGGGGCGGCCCTTTTGTAAGTGGCGATGGCAATAGAATGACCATATTCATTTTTTTTTCGTACTCGATTCCAACGCACATGCGATTTATGAACTCTCTTAACCGGAAAAAAGGTGCGTGTTAGATTCAAGTAATTATGGTAACTTTCATTATTTTGAACCTCTTTTAATTTGAACAAATTTTCTGGCCTCTTTGAGTACGAATTATTCATATTCGACTGTAGTACAGTGGTTCATGAGATAACCTGACTAGTTTGTTTCCCGAAACACAGTATCTTAAAGCAGTACTAAATTTCTGCATGTTACATAGGCATATTAAAAATCAAGAAATATACACCAAAGCCGCAGCCACAGCTTTACTCTGCACAGCTGCCTCTGCTGCCTCCACTTCTCCAATTGTACCAGCAGGCAGCCGGGGAAGGTCAGAGGGGCGCTGTGCTGGCTGGGCGTGCTGAGGCACGGACAAGAGCCGTACCTTGTGCTTCAGCAGTCGCACCTCCTGCAGAACCTCTCTTTGTTGCTGCCGGATGCCAAGTTGGATCCGCAGGATCCGTAGCAATAGAGCTGAAACATACAAGAGTACATACCATATTTACTCGCACAATTTGCATCCTCACGTAATTTGCTCACCAGTATAATTAGCCAGCCTGCTTTACTACAAGAAACTTTTTGCTCGCATACTTTGCCTTCCCCAACCAGCCCGAGCCACCTTGCCAGCACACACACAGACACATTTGACTTCATGATGCTCTGGTCAGGCACATCTCTTGTCGAGCAGGCGAGTGCAGTCTTACACAAAATGGACTGAGTGCAAGGTCCCTTCTTCCATGAACTTTTATGCTTTCCCTAGAATATCGAACTTGAAAACTGAAACCTGTTTACGTGTAGTCCGAAATGCCTAAAGGTTTGCCTCCTATCTTCCCACCTCTTCCACGGCAAGAATGTATTCCCGAGACACAGCACAGATGTTGAACGCGTGCAAGGACCTGTCACATCAACTAGATGAGGCAGGTTTTCGCACTCATTTTTTTTTTTCGGTTTCGCCATCTGGCCATTGCGCTTTTAACGTTCCTTGTGATAGGCTACAATAATTATATACGAGGCAGATTGCTGTTATAAAGCTTACCGAAGAAAACTGAAACTGTGCTACCGCTAAGCACATCAGCGTGGAGTTCTTCAACATGCAATATTCAGTATGGGAGCCAGCAGAAGAGTGCGTTGAATAACACTTAGCATAGAAGCTTGGGTGTGTTGGTTAGATATCGGAGGGAACACAACGCAATAGAAGACTGGGACAAGGAATGGACACACACACACATGAAGGGCGACACACACAGCACTGTGTTGGCGTCGCGCTTCCTTGTCTGCATCTTACTTTACGTTGGGTTCCCGACAATTATTGGAGAGTACTTATGTTCTCTGGCATAACCCTGTCGTGGGAACTGGTTTTTGTGAGCACTGTTCGGAAGAACTTCAAGAAAATGGGGGCATTTGGACAGGCTTAGCAAACAAATGACTATCCGCTTTGAGACAGCTGTGACAGCGCCTGCAACATATATTCCCAGTTGAGCTTTTAGGCCAGCGATTCCTACTAGCTTCGCACATGACCGGATTGACAAAAAAAGTACACATAATACGCGAGTATATACCGCATTTGACTCTGTAGCTTTGATGAACCAGGCAGATACACAAATTTATCCAAAACTCCATTGATTCTGTTGCAAAATTATTCTACAAACAAATTGCGATGTTATCCATGTTACCATACGATTGTGGCACTTTACCATTGCAGCTTTCCAGGAGGCACACATAGTGCAGCGTTAGTTCACCACTCGCAGTTAATTGTATGCAGTAGGTTGCTCACAGCAACTGACTGCATGCAATGGTGAACATCTTGCATGCTTGCACCGCTGTTTCAGCATGCTGGCTGCTTTCCATATGGCTATCAATTGATGTTCACAAAATTGGGAAGATGAAGAAAGACTACACAGTGCCCCCCCTGGCCACCCTATACTCCAAACCTCCAGCCAACAAACAAACAAAAGAAACAGAAGTATGCAAATGAATATTATTGCTAATGCAGCTGGAATGGAGTGTAGTTTTCACCAATTCTGTGTGTTAAGTCAATATGGAGAGAGTTAACTCCATAAAGTAGCTTTTCTCAAAACAGTGTTCACTCTATTGTAACACAAGGAGTGACTTCATAGAAGGAAAAATAGAATCTTCAGTATTTGATAGAAATGTGAGGCTCTACCTTAAAACAACAATAATCTGGAAAAAGAGCTCATTACATTCGAAAAAAAAAAGGTAGCACAGTTGATCCCCTTTACAAGAGACACTGATGTAACAGACAAACGGGGATAAGAGGCACCAGTGTGCAGGCTGACATTTGGCCCATCATGCATCAGGCACTCCGTAGATGCGCCTGTGCAGCCGGGAGCCCTGCAGTCAAGCATGCTGAGCAAGACTGTTGACCACTGTACAATGACACATTGCCACGAAATTTCAAAACTTCATTTCACAGACTTCTGCAAAAGCTTCTTACACTCTTGCATAATTTTTGCACAAGCTTCTCTCATTCTTGCGTGATTTTCGTCAGAACATATAAGTGTTGGAAGTTGTATGTCCCCCAAAACTTGCACAATACAAATAGCATACAGTAAAGTCTATCACTTAATACGTGCATAGTGTAAAAATGAAAGGAAACTCACGCAGGG